>JAJIBD010010186.1:0-44859 GCA_021461705.1 Cryptotis parvus | reverse complement strand
AGTAAATCCTGAGCATCACTGAGTGTGACCCCCGAAAAATATAAATAAATAAGTCTTACATGACATACCACATGTATCACTCAAATGTGTCCTCCTCTTGTTATTCTGGGGCAGTGCAGATGCTGTTCCCTAGTCATAGCGGCAGGAAGTGCTCCTCACCTCGGTAAGATGCAATGAATCCCTGAATGTGTCTCCTGGTACAGAAGTGTAAAACGCTACCTAGAGAGGCCCGGGAAGCAGCTCAAGGTTCTGGGTTGTATCACACATGAGCTCCGGGTTGGGGCCCGTGGCTGCACGGTCCCCGAGCATCTAGCTTGGAGCAATGCCTGCAAACTTGTGGATATAGACCCTACGAAAAAAATACCACCTTTGTGGACCAGACCTTGGCTACTGGTCTGTCACCTGGCCACGTAAGAGATGATGTATGCAGTGTCCATACCGACTGGCCATGGACCCAGGTCAAAATCACAGACTTTTTCTTTTTTTTTTTTTTGGTTCACACCTGACAATACTCAGGGGTTATTCCTGGCTGTGCACTCAGGAATTACTCCCGGGGTGCTCAGGGACCATATTAGATGCTGGGGATTGAACCCAGGTCAGCTGGGGTGCAAGGCAACCCCCCCGTTGTGCTATCACTCCGGCCCCCAGAATCTGTTTCTAAAGGGCAAAGGGCGAGGGTTGACTTCACAAGCAACCAGAAACCAGCAGCTGCTGTCATTTTAATTTTTTCCAAATGTCTTTGGAAACTTCAAAGGGGGTTACTCCAATCCAATTTCTATTCCGTCAATAATAAATAAATAAATAAAAGTTCTGAAGGCCAAAGCAACAGCGCGGTGAGGAGAGCCTTTGCCTTGCAGGCAGCTGACCAGGTTCAGTCCCCGGCAACCCGTCTGTTCCCCCAAACACCACTAGGAGTGATTCCTGAGTGCAGAGCCAGGAGGCGAGCCCTGTTACGGCTGCCGTGCCCCCACCAAATCAGAAAGACAGCATCACAGTTCTGATTGCTCCACATTTCCAGTCATTTTGGCTGGCTATTAAAATATTAATTTTCGTGGGGCCGGAGCGATAGCCCTGTGGGTAGGGTGTTTACCTTACATGCGACGGGCCCATGCGGGCCCTAGGTTCAATCCCCGGCATCCCATATGGTCCCCGAGCACCGCCAGAAGTAATTCCTGAGTGCAGAGCCAGGAGAAACCCCTGAGCATTGCGGTGTGACCCCAAAAAGCAAAAAAAATTAATTTTCGGGGCCAGAGAGATACCAGTGGGTAGGGCGTTTGCCTTGCATGTGGAAAATCCAGGTCCAATCCCCAGCATCCCATACAGTTCCCAGAGCACTGCCAGGAGTAATTCCTGAGCACAGAGCCAGGAGGAAGCCCTGAGCATTGCTTGCTGTGACCCCCAAAAAAAGTTTCTCACCCAGCACTCCTTGAATAAGTGAATTTGCAACCTAGTTCTCAAGTATGCGACATAGCTAATTTCCGTTACTCTACTGAACTGAAGATAATTACACCCACTGCAAGTCAGTTTTTAAATTAAGATACTTCAGACTTTAGGAAAACATCTATTTTAATCACTAAAAAAATCCTACATTTTTCCCTCGCTGAGACATTTTAAAACATCCTGAAATAGAATGCCCTCAGAAATCTTTCAGAGACTGAAAACATGAAAAACAGAGTCCCAGTCACTAAAAGAACGGAGTTCCTCTCAAATGCAATCCCCTGGGGCCAGGCGCCTACTTGGCACGGGGCCAAGCAGGGTTCAATCCCCAGCACAACATATGGTTCCCCAAGCTCTGCCAAGAGTGATCCCTAAGTGCAGAGCCAGGAGTAAGCCTGAGCAGTGCCCAGTGTGGCATAATAACAATAATGATAATAATAATAATAATAATAATAATAATAATAATAATAAAATAATACCTCATTCCCATCACCTGAAGGAATGGTTTGAGGCTCTTCATGTCTCTGGAGCAAGCAGGTGTCCTTGGGCTACACTTGCTTGAGACAGGTGTATGGAGATGTTACTGGTGCCCGCTCGAGCAAATCAATGAACAATGGGAAGACAAGTGATAAAAGTTATACAAGTAAGAATAATAATAACAACAACAAAGACAACAACAAATAGCAATAATAATTTCAACCCCATTTGGAAACAGTGCTTGCAGATTTTGCGATGAAAGTATTTTTTGTTTTTGTTTTTTTTGGGTCACACCCTGCGATGCTCAGGGGTTTCTCCTGGCTCTGCACTCGGGAATTACTGCTGGCGGTGCTCGGGGGACCATATGGGATGCCGGTGATCAAACACCGTCAGGCATGGGCCGGCTGCGTGCAAGACAAACGCCCCTACCTGCTGTACTATTGCTCAGGCCCTGCAATGAAAGTTTTGCCCTAGCTTAGGATTTAGCTCAGTAGGCTCTCAGACTGTATAACGGCAACATCTTTTAACTTTCCTAGTTCAAAGTATCCAGCGTTGGGAGCTCGGCGCAGAGACAGCACAGAGGAGGCCCTTGCCTTCCACATGGCTGACACGGCTTGATCGGGGCACCTCCAGGAACGACCAAGCATAGCGCCCCCCCGCTCAGTACAAAGTCAGGGTCTGGAGCGAACCCACAGCAGGTAAAGCACCTGCCTTCCACCCAGCTGCCCCGGTTGGATCCCCGGCACCTCGCAGGGTCACCGAGGGCAGGGAGTAAGTAACTCCTGAGTGCGGAGCCAGCAGGAATGCTGCGCGACTGCCAGGTGTCCCGCCCTTTCATTCTGTCCCCCATAATAAGAGGCAAGTGATTTGCAAACCAGACCCCCAAGAAAGTGCACTCGGGGTCCTACTGTGTTAGAAGCCACAGACAGCACAGGGAGCAGCATCTCCTAACCTCCTAACAAGGAGCATGCAGGCAGAGCCTCGGAGGGGACAGGAAAAGAGACGCCCCCTGCCAAATACTGAGCAAGCACCGGGCAATGGAGGAGGCAGAGCGCTGCAGAGGGCCGCCGGGGCCTTTCCACATGCGTCTCGTTTATAGACACTTGACACGTGTTTAACCGCTCGCGTTCGCTCCTCGCCCGGGAAACCGGCTGCCCCGGAGAAGGGCCACCAGGTAAGGGGGGCGTGAACCAGCGCTGCCATCGTCCTTTTAACAACATTCCTTACAAACCCTCTTAAGTCACTTGCCCGCAGCCTCGGGGAGCCCGTGGAGGCGGCCCCATCTTGCCTCCTGACGCCGAGCGCCACCGACCTCCGGGTGCCTCGGGCGCGTCCAGCCTGGGGACTCCAGGGCCACGTGGCTGTCTGGGGCCCCTGCCCGCTGACCCCCTGGCGCGGGGGATGCCGGGAGCGGAAGTGCGACCCGCCCAGGCCACTGGCGGCAGCCGTGCGACGCGAGCGCTGCAGGAGCCGTGCGTGGCCGCTGGCCACGATGCTGCTCCCACCCAGGGGCGCCTGGAAACGGCCCGGGGCCTAGAGGGAGGGACCCCAGCTCCTCGTATCCCTCTTCCCCGGGGGCTCTGATTGCACCTGGCCCCGCCCACCTGGAACTGCGGGGCCTCCTCGACGCGGCCACCCAGAGGTGGGGCTTGACCCGCGCGTCCCGTTCCCGACCCGCGCCCGAGCCCCGCGCTCCAGAGCGCCGCACACTCCCCAGGAGGGCGGCGAGCAGCCGCGGCTGTGGCCGTCGGGGCCGCGAGAGGGACGCGAAGGGCCACCCTGGCCGTCGAGTGGCGCACGCAGCCCCGCAGCAGGAGCGCGCACACGCACGCGCACGCGCACACGCGCACGCACGCACCTCGCGCCCGGCCGCGCCACCTCGGACCGGCCCGCACGCCGGGTGCAAGCGCTTTGCTCGACACAGTAACAAAGACATGTAAATGCCTGGACGCAGACTTCACTTTTGAACCTGCTTTTGAGCCACTTTCAAAGCTGCCCCGCCGCGAATAAACTGACAAAAAAATATGGGGTGCGCTTCTAAATGAAACACCTTACCCTCCGAGCAACGTGCGTTAATCGGGTTTCTAAGGCAATAGCCCAGCTCTGTACTTTCCTATTCACCCAAATAATGCCCCCAAGAAGGGACCCCTTTGCACAAGAGAGAGCTGGGGAGGAGTAGCGGGTGAGGGGAGGTGGGGGTGGGGAGAATGAATTATACTCATGGCTAGTAAAAATCATCTTAAATCAATAGAGCACCACTTGAACTTGAGTTTCCATTGTTTCTCTGAATCATCAATGTTTTTAATTAAACAGAGCGACCCTTTCTGTTAAAACATTGCATAAAAGGGTTAGGTTTCTACTTTTGTTGAGGCAGCTGGCGTTTTTTTGGCTGTTGTGTTTGGGCAACAGACTGTTCCGTGGAAGAGAGAAATAGCTCAACGCGGTCTTAATAGACCTGTTTGAACAATGTACCTTGAAAAGGAATACATTGTGTTATTGTGTTAGTTTGCTACAAACCTATTAAAAGAAAAATAGCATCCATCAGGTCTAACAAAACGCATTTGTATTATACCTACTTATGTGCCTGGAATACACTTGGCACAGTGTCTAGATTTCAACTAGATCATCAAGAGCTGGACAGAAGAACACAGAGCAGTTAGGTTATGATACACGGGCTAAAAATAATAATAAAGGGAGGTCCAAGCCCATGGTAATCCCTATGTTGTTGTTGTTGTTGTTGTTTATCTGGAGAAATACAGGCGCTCTCACTTCAAGCTGAATTTATTTTTGCAAAAGTGTGCGATGACCAAAAAATACATTTAAAAAAAAATATTCCTAGCGTAGAAACATTGATTCAAATCCTGCATTTGGAACGAACGTGATACCCTTTCGATAGCGATTTATTTCAGAGAAGGAGCCAGAGCGGAAGCGACACATTTTTAAAGCTGAATTAAACAACGCAAGGAGCCTGGTTCTTTAGGGAATGCGTGAACCAAACAAATCGAAAGCAAGGGCTTCAGCCAAGAGGTTGCGGAGCCCGGCTGCCGGGCTGTGGGAAAGGAGCTGCTACTTGCAAGTGCCCTTGGAAAAATGATTTTGAAACTTATTTCATTGTAACTTTAGCACAAAACAAACCTCAAAGCAAAGAAGCAGGAGACCTGGCCACTTTGGAACAGAACCTTTGGTGTACGTCAGCGAAGGCAGCCACTGGGACCACAACCTTAAAGCAGCAGTGGCAAAGGATGAAACTCGCTTAGCCCTTGAGACCTGCCTAAGAAAAAAGACACCCAGGAAAGCGCCTGCGAGAGGAAGAAAGACAACATCTGCTTCCCTGAAAGAGGACATGTTTGGTTTGCAACCTCAGACTGGCCAACATTTAACTTCCCACTTCAGAAATATCAGGGGCAGAGGAACAGAGCTGACTGCCTGTATATATAACCCAATTTTTCTCTCCTCAAAAAATGTATTTTAACTTCCACAAATTATGATTGCAACATATGCTAGCACCAAATTAGAATAGCACAAGTAGAGGGGAAATATTATGCCCAATAAAGTCAGTTGTGTTCATTTTTACATTTGTGAGTATATAATCATTTGAATGTTTGAAAAAAACTATCACCTTGATACTTTGGGTAATAATTTTGCCATATAGCAAAATTACTTATTTAGAATTTTCTAGAAAGCATTTGGAGTCAGATGCTGCTAACTCTCTTCAGCTGATGAGAGTTCTTTCCTGAGGAAGGGAGCCCGTAGGTGTGTGTGTATGTGTGAGAGAAAATTAAAATGTGTTTCGTTTCAACTTGCCTTTCTCCAAATAATGTCTTTTCTCTCACCCAGGATCATTTTTAGAATTGATCTGGGGTTTTAACAATATGGAAATAAATTTGTAAATCCCAGATAGCCTGTGATGAAATTAGTTTTCTATCAGATTGACACTTTCAAGGTGAAATTAGATGAAAAGCTCAGAGTAAATTGAACAGTCATTGACATGAAAAGTTACTAAGGCTTTAGGAAAAGACTTATTTATATTTAAAACATTGAGGAATGTTTGTCAGTAAAAAAAAAGTAAGAGGAAAGATTCAATTGATTTTAATTTAAAGAGACTGATGAAATGAAGAAAGAATCACCAAAGAGATTATAGGAAAACACAGGAGAGGCAGAAATGTTTTTGAGGAAGACTGTAATTTGATTCCTTGTTTTGTTCTTGAAAATCCTTGGTTTCTCCACTCTTGCAAACAAGCAAAAAAAAAGTCAACATGTAGTGACTACATGGATTTCTCTAAAATAGAAAAAAAAATCCAAGTTATATGTACTGTAATTTACCTCCCTTAAAAAATCGGAAGAAAAATATATATAGAATTTTTTTGCATTCCCAAATTCTTCCTGGAGACTTCTAGCCTGTCAATTCATGCTCAATGTTATCTAGAAAAGTTTTAAGCAAATTATTTTTAAACTTAGCTGCCTTTCATTTAAAAGGCACTTCATTTGAAAGATGCTGCTGAGGGTATTTTTTTCAGCGTTTAGTCTTGGAGCTGTGTTAGGTCGATAAATATCATTTCAGACTGCAGTTCCCCTTACTTAACTGGTCTTTTAGCTCAGAAGGAGAGGAAGTAAGAAAGGTTAATATTTTTCACTCGTTTCTGCCACACACAGTTATTTCAATGCCATTCTCTGGAGTTGTGTCTGAAAAGCGGGTGGCCAGCCAAGACCGCTGCCCGCCGAGCCAGCGTTCTGCCCCATCCACCCCCGGCACAGTCGTCAGAGGGAAAAGATTCAGCTTCCAAACTTGATTAAAAACAGCCTAACAGTTGCTGCCCGTTAAAGCACCGTGTGGCCTGAGATTCAGAGTAAACTGCCTGAGCTGGGAGGTGGCTCAGGTCTACCCCCCTTTCAAATGGAAGTTGGAAAGCAGCTGGGGGAGGCAGGAGAAGGGGGAGGGCAGTGTGGGCTGCAGGACAAAAAAAATCCACCAAACCCCGCAGTTAAAATCCACTTTACACAATTTAGGTGTTGAGAACAAGTACTTGGAACTTGTAATTTTTCACCTTCATTCCCAGGGAAAGAGGAAACAGATACATGCCAGGAACTTACCGGGATACTGGGAAAATGTAAATGTGTTTCTGAGCTACTTTTTTGTTTTCTTCTTCCTTTTTGGCAAATGCTACAAAATAGCCTTCTCGCCCATTCATTTTTTGTTCCAAAAGGTGCGATTCACAGAAAAATACTGAGATGGAAAATGAGCCTGTGGTCGGGGTGTCTGTTGGTTGGGGAACAAAGTCCACGCCTGTCAGAATCGTCTTAAAGTCATGTTCCTGCCCCTGCTTATGATCTTTATGTGTCAAAAAAAAAAAAGGACCCAAATAGGAATCCAACTGTGAAAAGAAGTGGGAAGTCTGATGTGCTCCAGCAATAAAATTAAATCTGTCTGTATGAGCCCGTGTGTTCAAACCTTGGTTTGAATTTTTATTCCAGAAAGTCATATTTATTACTCATCTGTTGCTTATTTATTACTTTCTTATTTTTTGCTTCTTACTTTTTTTTTTTTTGGTTGGGCACAGGGAAAAATACGATCCACAGGGGAATTTTTTTCAGTAGAGCTCTGTTTAGTTTTAATTTTCCTGTATTTTAAAATAAACACGTTAACCAAAGCATGTTTGATCTTTGCAAGAAGGAAATATACATTGTGAAGGAATGTGCTGGCTTGGGTATGAAAATGGAATTGTGACTCACAGCTGCAGGCAAAAAAAAAAAAAGGCGTCGTGTTGTCAGCCAGAGGTGTTCAGTCTAATAATTCAAGCTGTAAACTGTATCCCCTAAAATTACCTACATAATAAATCACTGTGTGAAGCGGGGGACGACTTAGGACTGAACAGTGTAAGTGAAACAATTCCCAAGAGACTTTGGTACCCGGACCTATTGGCAATGATGTGAAATATGGGTTTACTTAGCTCGACTTCAAGGATCAGAGTAACCCTGGAAAGGGTTCTAGGACAGCTGATTTTTCTGGTCTTGTTTTAAACATATTTTTACAAAGTCCAAATGCAGACGTGAGTTTGTATGTGCTCCGCGTCCTCTCCTGTCCTGATCATAGCTGAAACTCCATAGGATTTTCAGTCATTCAAGAGAAAACTCAACTCAAGAAGGGCTTTATTTGAAGAAAAACACCAAGGTACCACGTGGGTTCCACGAACGCAGGCACAAACGCCCCTGAAATCCTCCAGAGCGCTCTCGCGTCTAGGTACCGAGGCAAGCGTTGCGCTTAGGTAAGGCGACGGCCTCGCTAGATTCGCTGCTAGCTTGAAACACTCAGACACCGTCGTTGGCAAAGGCGGTCAGTGGCGAATCCTGGAGACTTGCGAAACGGCAGCGCAGGGAGTTGGAATGCGCCCTTTGGAGTCAGCGCCGGGAGAAAAGATGCGACCGTCCAGAGGAAGTTTAAAGGCCAAGGACACGCGGAGTCGTTGGAACAATGAGGGGGAGGAAGTGAAGCCGCAGACTCGCTGGAAGCCACATTGAAACAATTTATTTTATAGGAGCCCCGACATTTCCAGATTCAGTGAGCGAAGCAGCGCCACGCTGGGCTCCCAGGCTCGTGGGCGCGAGCGGGAGAAAGTCAAGGTGACATTCGGGCTTCATCCGCCCGGGTCTTTCCCAGAAAAATACCCAGGAGTGCCGGGAGAGAAGCCCAAACGTGGCTGGGGAAGTGACTCCGGCGCCGTCGGCCAGCAAGATGGGAACTGGGGCGAGAGAGCAAGGCCAGAGCAAGTGAAAGCCCTACCCTGCTCAACTGTGTTCAGGCCCAAGGTCCAGCTTTCTGTTTATCTTTCTCGCTGGATCAATATCGCAACAGCGCGGCCTGGGAGCCGCCTGATCCGCGCGCAGGCGATGGTCAGCATCTTGGGAATGTCAGCCCAGCTAGGGGCTTCTGCTTCCTAGGGCCGCTGATCTACCTGCGAGCGCAGACGGAAGGGTCCAGCGCCCGGCCGGGTGGCGGGTAGCTCCAGCAGATAAACAGCTCCAACACACCCCAAAGACTTGGCAGGACTCGCCCTGGCCTCGCTGACCACTGTGGATCCAGAGGCCCCGCAGGGCAGAGATAGGAAACCCACGCCCGCACCTCGTGGGCTCGGGCCTCCTTCCAGACCCCAGGGTGGATTTGAGGGTTGTGGGGGGGAGGGCGGCAAGCGCAGAGTTCCCTGGAGGTCCCCTCCCCACCGCCCACCCAGACTCGGGGTCAACAACCATCCAGGCCCAGTCCGCCCCCAGGCGCAAACCCAGCCTTGGAGAGTTAACTGGGGTGATTATCCCTGACATTATTAACATAAGTATCGTTATTCCTACCCCCACCATCTGGGGATTGCTGCACCCACTCCATTCCGTTTCCTAGGCCACCCGCTGGCTGAAAAAGCCAGGCTTGGAGGGGAGGTGGGAAACTGGGATTGAGAGGCAAGGGTGTGTCTGTGTGTCTGTGTCTGTGTGTCTGTGTGTCTGTGTCTCTGACTGCCTAGCGAGGGAGATTAGCTTATTCTGGGCTCTGGGTTCCAAAGGGTGCAGGCAGGTATCTAATGGGAGGGAGAATTTAACCCAGCACACTCCCTGCAAAGGGGGCCAGCAGAATCCGCCCCCATGTCAGTTCCACCCCAAGACTCAGGCTTTAGGGGCTGGAGCAAATGCGGGGTGCTGGAGACATCTCAAGCCCCCCACCCCCATCTCTTGTAGCTCTGGTACGCCCCATCCCTGAGTAGGCCAGCACTATGGGATTCCAGAGATCACCAGCGTGTGAGTGCCCATTGCCGCGAGGCCAGAGCGACTGTGACGCTTGATGTGAAGGCAGAGACGGAGAGAGGATGCAAGCCAGGCTCCAGCCTGGAGGCAGCGTGAAGCCTCGGTCCTCCCAACTGAGGAGGCGGGACCAAGTGCGCACACAGCCCCAGAACCCGGTGAAGTGTCCCTTTTCCCAAAGCTCATCCTACCTAGGGAACAAACAAAAGGGGAAGGGTTTGTTCCCTAGTGCAACCCCCCCCACACACACACACATATGGGCGCGCGCCTGTGGCGGGCGGGGCGGCAGCGGGAAGACCCCGGGCCAAGTGGCTGCGTAGAAGCCCCGGCCGAGGGGCGTGAACTACTCGGCCAAGGTCGCCCCCTCCGCCTTGACCGTGAACTAGGAACCGAACTGATGGGTTCTAGACGACCTCGTTGTGCACGCCGGGAGTTTCTCACTGTCTTTCCTCCCGCGCTCCGAAGGGCCGGCCTGCGGGTGGAGGCGCAGCCCCTACCCCATCTGGAAGGTTCTCTCCAGAAAATAAAAGCCCAGCCGCAACCGGTGGGGGTGGGAGAGCAGAGGGGCTTTCTCCGGTCTGTTCCGGACTGCCAGTTAAAAATAGGAACCGTTCATTGAGGTCCGCCGGGGTGGCCGTGGGCAGCGACGCTCCACGTTCCCGAGGAGCCCGAGCGAGCGATATCAGACTATAATCAATCAATCCTCGGTGTTTATTGAACGCCTCCTTGGCATTCAGAGGGGCCCTTCCGGGGCACGTGTCCATGCAAGTACAAGCGCATCCTCGCGTCTCTCCAGGCCCCTGTTGGCCTGTGATTTTATTGCTGCGCTCTTGGACACAGGCCTAAGGACTGCTTAGGGCGATTTCAGTGGCATGATGTGGAGGGGGAGGGAGAGGCTTGGTGAAGGCTTGGGGGGTGTCCCTAAGGTGCTGCGGGAGATCGTCCTTGGGGACCGGACCGGAACACACAGACTCAGTTCTGACCACCCATAGGTCACCTGGGCCACCAGGGCGGTGCGGACGCAGAAAAACTCCTGAACCTCGGCTCCAGCGCGGGATCTGCCCTTGATCTTCAGACTTTTGTGCGGAAAAACTACCACTTGAGACCAAAAACATCCGTCTGAAAAAAAAAAGAGACAAAGGCCCAAGGGGAGCGGGTGAGGGGCGGGGGAAGGAAGAGAAGGTGCGGGCAGACTTGGGGGAGGCGGGCGCCCCTGCTTCCTCTCCTCGCGTCCTGCGGGGGATGGGAGGGGCGGCGGGGTGGGGGTCGCCCCTGACCCTTGCAGCGTCGTCGGAGCGCGGCCCCGAGCACCAACGCGCGGCCTTGGCTCCGGGCTTGACCCCGTCCATTCATCCTTTAGGGGCGCTGGTCCCCACGCCCGCCGTTAATAACACAGCTGGGATCGCGGTAATTAATAATAATAACGATGGGACTCCCGAGGGGGCTCCAGCTGCCTGAGGATCAAGCGACACTGGTGACAGGGAGCGATTGGGAGCTGGATGGCGCGGCGCGAGCAGAAGCCTGACGGAGCGCCTCGAAGTTCAAGTTGAAGGCGGGGACCTGAAAAACCGGGCCCAAGCGGCTGCCTCTTGTCTCCCCGGGAGCAGCAAACCGCTCAGGCTCCTGCGAGAGGCGAAGATCGCGCTGGCATCAGATATTGCGGGCCGGGAGGCGTGGGAGACGTTGTTGGGGGCCCCTAACTGCAGCGCCCCCACACACACACACACTGTAGGATCTTAGGCCCCAGCAGCCCGCACCTTCTCCGCTTGGCCGGCCTGACTCCTTTACCTCCTCTTCCCCAGGCCTGTCCCCGGGGACCCCTGGGCCACAGCGACAGGTCGGGGACTTGTTTGGGCAATACCGGGCTGAGGCAGAGCTGGGGAATTAAGGCCGACTGCAGAAGAAAGCGCTTCCTTCCCACCTGCTTCTCACATTCCGGGTTGCGGTGGGGGAGCTGAGGAGCGGCGGAGACAACCCCCACGTTCTCGGCCAAGCCTCTTCTCATTTACATTTCCTGCAGAAAAAATGGGATCAGCGCATCCCGGAGCAAAAGAAAAGAATCTTTAGTAGCCCCTGCCCCACCCCCCACCCTACTCTCTCTCTCTCTCACACACACACATTCCGACCTGGAAAACCTGTCGGTCACCTCCTCCGACAGCGCCATCCCCTCTCCAAGTTTCCTTCCCGAGAAAAAAAAAAGTCAAAACTAGGAGTTGACCAAGCCCGTCCTATCCCCCCCTTCCTCCTTCTTAGACTCGGGAGTAGGCTCAAAGTCGCTCCTTTCCATCAAGAGTTGAAAACATTGAGGATAAACCACCTCGTTCTTGCACAAGTGAGGACAAATATTTAATCGGACTCTCCCCCTGCGCGCTCTTTCCCCTGGGTGTGGGAAAACTCTAAATTATTTTCCTGGAGGCTTATAATGTGTTTGATGAAACCTCCGAGGATCAGTAACATATGCCAATTATTTTAATAATTTTCCTTAATATTATTAGGGGTTATAAATTTGATTTTAATAGGGGGTTGATTGCTTCAGGAGCTGTGCTGGGAGTTTGTAGGGCCGCAGGGGAGGGCCGGCCTGGCGGTGCTTCACTCTCTGAAACGCACAGCCCCTAGACGGGACTCTTTCCCTTCTGGAATTGGAATCTTGGGGGGTTGCCCTCCCCCATCCTCCAGCCTAGCCTGGCTGGCTTTAGGGGAGCCAAGCACAGCCCGAGGGCTAGGACCCCCTTCGCAGCCATTCTGCCACCAACCCGTGTGGGGCTGCAGCCAGAAGCCCCCTAGATCGTGGCGGGAGGGGCGCAGGCAAGGCTGTCCCCTGCAGCTGCCCAAGTCATTCCACGGGGAAGCGGGGGCGCTGCAGGGCTGCCGGGGCTGAGACAAAGATGCCCCAAAGGCTCCAGGATGGAACCGGTTTCCCCATTCTGATTTTTATTAAAAAGCAATTCTGCTGCCTTCTGTAGAGCCTTCAGCTGACAACGGTCTGAGCTCAAGTCTTGCAAGGGATGTGGAGTTGGAAGTTAGACTGCAAGTGCAGGGCGCTAGCGCGCTGCCCTGCCCTGCCGGCCTCAGCACCAGCTGCCGGGCAGTCTTCAGATTCTCACTCTCCCGCGGCATTCTGCACTTTCGTTTTGCACCAACGGCTAGGTGCTTTCCTCAAAATGCAATCTCTCTCTCACCTTCTCTTCCACTCTCCTATGGTGTGCAGAGAAGTAGGATTTCTTGACCAAGCCCAGTTAAATTTCAAGGGGGGGGAAATAAAACCCTTTTGGTTAGAAGCAGAGCTCCTTGGACGATCATCATTGGGCCAAGTTCAAAAACAAAGTACTCAGCTCGGTTTTAAACATGCAATTAAAAATAACTGTACCTCGGCTTTTCAGGAGGGAGAGGGAAGGGGGCAGGGAGGAGGGAGAACAAAGAATAAGGAAATGTTTAGAGCTCTTAAATCCAGTTCAAATAGCTGAAAGAAAGGCATGCCCTTGGATAATGGACCCATTAGGAACTGGAAGAATCCTGTAGCAGGTCCCCACAGGGGCTTTCCAAAAAATTTAATTCAGCCACCAAACAAAGGACACAAAATAATTTGGAGACTTTCTGCCAGCTCTGTGGCATATACCTGCTAGGGTACGGGAGGAGCCCCATTAATTCGGACAGCTGACCCAGTGCTGCTCTGCATCCCGTCCCACCTCGAATAACGTGGCTAGAAAAATATGTTCATGCAGTTTTGACACGTTTTATTATATTTCTGTATGCATTACTCTCAAAACATCACAAATGATCAAACCACTTAAAACCTTCAAATAAAAAATCTGAAACAGTTTATGCCCACAATTGTACATATTTATAGTTAAGAAACATTCTTTATAAATATTGTTTCCTCTGTAGCAAGTTAATACCATAATTTAATTACAAATGGATAAATATGGCAACGGGTATTTACAGAAGGGTGTATTACGAAAAAAAAGCTAACGGCACGACGTTTATTCCCCCCACAATCTTTCATACAGGAACTAACAAATTGAACTTGCAAAAGCACTACAACATCACATGTAAACCAGCTAACAGAAAAATACATTCACAAGCGTTGGTGGTGTGTGGGGTGGGGTGTGCTCTGGTTTGCAGGGAGGCTTTGGCACGGCTCATGGTTTTGTTTTTCATTTTTCCAGTCTCTAGTTGCATGGAGTTTACAATCAAGTTTGCCTCATAAAAAAGAACACAATATTCAATACCACAATACAAAAGAAACCATTTTCCTCCACGTTAAAGAGAAACCGACTCAACTAAAAAGGAGAAAAAGAAAAAGGCCCGTCACTTGGGGCAGAGGGAGGCCGAGGAGCCGGCGGCTTACACAAGGACAAACTTCTCTACACGAGGACGAAGGAGGGCAGGGTGTTATGTACAGTTTGAGATCGGACTGGGGGGGCGGGCAAGGGGTCGGGCTGGGGGGGTCGAGGTGAGCAGGTGGGGGGGAGCTGGTGCGATTTTTTTTCTGCAAATTTTTAAAAATTTCTTAGCTTCTATTTTCAGCTTCAAAGGCTCCGGAAGGGATAGTTTTATGTTTCATGCTTATTTTTCTTAAAAAAAACAAAATAAAGGAACAAAAAACCTTTTAAAAAATCCTTCTGCTGGTAATGTCGATTTCATCTTCGTAAAAATCAGGATATTCACGGCGCGACTCTCCGCCCTGGGAGCTCCGGGGCAGGCAGCGGGGGCAGCGCGGGAACGAGGGGGACCCCCCCTTCCCGCGAGGCCCCTCACACGTACCATTCATTGAAGTTAGAGGAGAGGCCGCTATGGCCCCCCGAACCGCTGCCCCCGCCGGGAGCCGCCGCCCCCGCCCCCCGCCCCGCCGCTGCCGCCCCCGCTGGAGCCCGAGCCCGAGCCGCCCCCAGCCCCCGCCGCTGCCCGCGCCACTGCCCCGGTGCACCGCGGACACAGCTGCGGCCGCCGCCGCCGCTGCCGCTGCCGCGCGCCGCCGCGGCCGGGGACAGGTTGGAGCTGCTCTGTGGCTCGGCGCTGGGGGACACGAGCCCCGGCGGCGTGGATGACTCATAGCCGGAGCTGGCGGCCGGGGAGGACTCGGAGCCCTGCGGGGAGGACTCATGGACCTGCGAGACAAAAGGCGCGAGGGGGAGCGCAAAGGGGCTGGGTGTGAGTGCAGCTGCTGTGGGCTGCGCCCCCACCCGGAACCGCCGCCCCGCCGCCGCGCGCCCTCCCCGGGGTACCTTCATGTGTTTGCGCAGCGAGCTGGGGTGCGTGTAGGACTTGTCGCACATCTTGCACAGGTAGGGCTTGTCCGACGTGTGCACGTGCATGTGTTTCTTCCGGTCGCTGCTGTTGGCGAAGCGCCGGTCACAGCCCTCGAACTCGCACTGGAACGGCTTCTCCCCTGTGGGCCATAAACACAGACGCTGGCCCAGCGCGCCCCAGGGCGCCTCCACCCCTAACCCCCGGGGTTGGACCCTTGCACCGGGGTTGTGGGGCTAGGGACTGGAGGAGATATGCAAAAGGGTGCTAGAACCGCGCAGGCCGTCCCCCTCCCCCAGCCGTAGCCCCAGGCTAGAAACTAGAAGCGAGGAGCGGCCTCCTGGTCTCTCCTGCTTTAAGGCGCCTGGAATCAGGAGGGTCTGGAGCTCCCTGCGCCCTGCCTGTTCTCCCTTGGACTCGCAACTTGGGTCTCGCAGGGGGGAAGCTGTTATTATGACAAAATATTTGGGGCATTATCAAAAGCACCCAGGCTGCGAGGCTGCTCTCGCCTTCTCTCTGGGGCCAGCAGGCAATTAGGCTTGGAGTTGCTGTGTGTTGTTTAGGAATGGAGGCGCCTGAGTCACTGTTTTTCATCCAAAATTCTGCAAACGGAACGCATCCAAAGACTCTTAAGTTCCCCTCGCAGTCTCTTAAAATAATGAGTTGGGGGGGAAGGAAAAGTAAATGCCGAGAAGTAGCTAGCAATCACGAGACATAGACTGGGGGCCCGGGGCGTGGGTACAGCCGTGGCTTTCAGAATCTCGATGCTTGGTTTCCTGGCGGTTCCTGCATCCTGTTGCCAGAATTCCAAATGCTTGGAGTCATTTAGAGGTGTGAGAACTCAAACATGGTTCCACTTGGAAAGAGGACCGCTTAACGTTAAATTTCATTATCACCTAAATTTTTTTAAAGACATCCGCTCAGACGCAGGACTTGAGAGCTAAGCGTCTCATGCAAATAAATTTCTCAAATTTTAAACCTTGTTAAGAGCTCGTCTCGCACCTCGGCTCCCTCCCTTCCCGGAAGAGAACAATAGGCCGCTGGCGCATCCCCACTCCAGAGTAAATATTGACTGGGGAAGTTGCTAAAACATTTGGCTTTCTTTTAGGAAATCGTCTGGCACGATTTTGACTGGGATCGGGTCAGAGGGAGAATTCGGGAGAATCGAAGCTCTAGCGAGCGCTTGCCGGCCCCCGCCCCGGGCTGTCCCCGCGGGCC
This sequence comes from Cryptotis parvus, assembly GCA_021461705.1. NCBI lineage: Eukaryota > Metazoa > Chordata > Mammalia > Eulipotyphla > Soricidae > Cryptotis > Cryptotis parvus. The sequence goes on along the minus strand of JAJIBD010010186.1, from coordinate 28,698 downwards.
GGCTCAGACTCTCCACTTCTCGCCCGCCCGCAGGGGTGGTTGGCGCAAATTTGGAACCGCAAACCCAAAGGAGCCCATGAGAGAATTTTACAAGCTGCCCAAACCCACCGGCAAACGCTCCCCAAGGTGCGGGAAACACTTTTTAAGGGGAAAAAAATGCTTGCGGATTTCGTCTTCTACCCGAATCCTCTGAATTGAGAACCCGCCCGGGTAGGGAAGGTTTGGACCCGGAGTAAAAAAAATAAAATCAGGAAAACACACACAAAGCCTCTCAGATACAAAATCCCGGAGCAGGAAAACACACTCAGACGAGCTAGCAAAATCCTCTTTAGCAGGCTGTTCCCGGGCAACCGGGGTTGGAGAAGCGGGTAAGTTGGCGCGTTCCACTTCGAAGGAAAAATTGACCGAGGGCGGGGACACGGGACTGAGCAAACTGTCTCTGCATCACCCAAACGTACACGTGAGATTACGCCGAGTCATTTCAAAGCTCAGTTTCCGCGCACGGAAAAAACCCAACCCCAAAATACGGTATCGTTCGCCAACAAAAACAAGCCGTCTGGCTTACACAGACGCGCCTCCCGTCCCAGGCCCGGCTCTGCGGCCGGCTCCCCGCCTCCCTCCGCTCCGCGCTCCGTCCCTGCGCCGGGCCCGTTTACCTGTGTGGGTCCTTTTGTGGATCTTCAGGTTCTCGGAGCGTGCGAAGACCTTGCCGCAGCCGGGGAACGGGCAGGGGAAGGGCTTCTCGCCCGTGTGCACGCGGATGTGGTTGACCAGTTTGTATTTGGCCTTGAAGGGGCTTGCCCTCGCGCGGACACTCCTCCCAGAAGCAGACGTGGTTGCTCTGCTCCGGGCCGCCGACGTGCTCCACGGAGACGTGCGTGACCAGCTCGTGCATGGTGCTGAAAGTTTTGTTGCAGCTCTTCTTCGGGGTGCTCAGTTGCTCGGGGTCGATCCACTTGCAGATGAGCTCCTGCTTGATGCACTGCTGCCGCATATAACGGAAAAAGGCACCGGGGTGGTGGTGGTGGTGGTGGTGATGGGCCGCGGCCGCTGCCATGTTCATCCCCATGTTCATATTCATGGGGCCGTACTGGTTGTGGAGCTGAGCCGCCGAGTAGGGGTCGGTCCGCGGGCTGGCCACCTGGCGGTACTGCTCCGAGCGCCCGAACACTTCGCCGGGCAGCCCCAGGCGCATTTGCCCGTTGAGCACATTCTGCGATCCGTGCGGCCCGTGCTGCTCCGGGAGGCCGGGGAACAGGAGGTGGCCCTGCGCGTCCGAGTGCGCGTGGTGCAGGCCGCCGGCGCCCGGCCCGAAGAGGCCGTGCTGCCCGCCGCCCGGCGCCGAGTCCCCAAGGCCGCGGCTGCGGAAAATGAAGTCCCGGGTGGCGTTGAAGGGCGGCCCGGGTAGGAGCCGACGTGCGCCGCGTGGGGCCCGAGCGCGGCGGCGGCGGCGGCCGCGGGAGCCCGGTAGGCGCTGGGGCCCTGCGACGTGAACGCCGAGCTCTGGCCCGGGGACAGCTCGTGCGCGCCCGGGTTGAGTTTGAAGGCGCCCATGTGCGCGGCGGCCGAGTCCACGAAGCCGTTCTGCGCCGCCGCCAGGCTCAGCTCCCGGTCCTGCATCTCGGCGGCCGCCGCCGCCGCCGCGGCCGAGTGGTGATGGTGGCGCGCGAAGCTGCCCACCCCGATGGCCGGGAACTGCGGCCCCGCGTCCAGGAGCATGGCCAGCGCGCGTCCGCCCGCCCCGCCGGCTCCGGCGAGCCCCGCGTCCGCTCCCAGCTCCCGCTCCCGCTGCTCCGCGCGTTCGGCGGCGCCCGGCCCTGAGCGCTGGCGGTGGCGGCTGCAGCCCTGGGAGCCGCGCTCCTGCGCTCGCCGCCTCCGCCGCCTCCTGGATCTGCCTTGGGCGGCCGGGCGCCGAGCGAAGGCGCGGAGAGGAAGAGGAGGAGGAGGCGGCGGAGGAGGAGGCGGCGCGGGAGGAGGGAGGTGGAGGAGGAGGAGGTGGAGGAGGAGGAGGAGAGAGTCCAGAGCCAAGCGGAGAACCAAAGTGTATTAAAGGAGCTGCGGCGGGGGCGGGCAGGTAGGGCAGGGGCGGACGGGCGGGAGGAGGGAGCGGGCGGAGGTGCCGGGAGCCGCGGAGAGGGGGCCGGCGGGGGCCGAGCGCCGCGCCCCCACCCCTGCGCGCACCCGAGCGCGCTTCACCCGCTCAGTCGCTCGCACGCCCCGCGGTCCCGCGGCTCGGCGCAGCGAGCGGCGGCGTCCGGCAGGATGGAAGCGGCGGCGCGGCGGGCCTGGGCGGCGGCGGCCTCTGCTGGGGCGCGCGGAGAGCGAGGAGGCGACCCGCGGCCCCCCAGCCCCGCGCTCGGCCCCCGGCCCGGCGCACCCGCAGCTCCACCTGCCCGCGGCGGGGCGCCGGTGGGCAGAGGCCGCGCGCCCCCGTCCACCCCGCGGCTCCGGCCAGCGCCCCGCGAGCTCCGCCGCTCCCGCCCCCGCGGCCCAGCGGTGCACCGCCCCCGCGCGCCGGCGGCGGGTATTGTTCGGCGCCGAGGGCCGCGGTGCTCAGCCCCTCCTCGTCCTCGGCGCTGGGCATTGGCTGCGCCCCCCGCGTTGCAAACTTCCAGCCGCGGCCGCGAATTCCCCCAGATGAAGGGAGCTGCCGGGCCGCTCCCCCCCTTTCTTTAAGTTGTGCGGGGAGGCGGGGAGAAGGGGGCTGTGGGAGGGAGAAGGCGAGCGGAGGGACGGGAGGAGGGGGAGGCTGGGCTGCAAAACAATAACAATAAAAGTGATCTCCACTCGCTCCTCTCCCTCCCGCCCTCGCGGCGCGCCCGGGGCGCTGGGCCTGAGCGAGCGGCGGGACCCCGGGAGAAGTGCGCAGAGGCCGCAGGCCGCAGCCAGCGGGAAGAGCCCGTGCAGGCTCTGGGGCGCTGCGCTCTGCCGGCCACCGCCTGTTTATTGCAGTGGGTGCTGCCGCCGCCGCACGTTTTTATTTCTTTTTATTTTTTGCTTTCCCCCTCCCCCTCGTCCCTGCCGCCGCAGCTCCGACCCCCCCCCACCCCCGCACACACACACACACCCGCCGCTACAGGCGGGCCTCCGCGGCCACGCCGCCCCCTTTGAACCGCGGTTCCCGCCCCGCCCGCGCTCCGGGCACCGTGATTGGCCGCCGCGGCGCTGTCAATCCGGCGCCCCCCCGCCCGGGGCCGCCGCGCCCCTCCTCCCCAGCGCCCCACCAGCTCCCCTGCAGCCCGGGTCGCCTCAGCCGTTCGTCGTCTAGGACCCGGTCCCGAGCCTCCCGTCTTGGCTCCGCTGCTCGCTCTCCTTTGCGGGAGCTCCTGAAGCCGAGCGGCCGGCGCAAAGCGCGGGCCCGGGCCGCGGTGTCATAGCGTCCTTGGCCAGGCCAGGGGTGACCGGCACCCCGCGCGCTTAGGAAAGCACTTAGGAGGAGGCCATCGTTTATTGGGGGTGGAGGGAAGCTCTGTTGTTGCTCGGAAACAGCAAGGCTGGAAACCGAGCCTTGGGCCCGGACGCTTAACGCAGCGCGGTGCCGGCGCTCGGGAAGCGGCTCCAGACGGACGCGCGCTCACTCCCTCCCGGCGCCTGACGCGCGCACACACACTTGGCAAACTCGTTCTGTGGCACTGCAGATACAGGTGCGGGGTGGCGCGGTTCGAGTCTATGGGATGCCCTCTCCCGTTCTCTGGCCGGCAGCAACACCCCGCCCGCCCGGCCGCACCCCGCCACTGGGCGCACTCCGTCCCCCGCACTTTGCCTCCTGCTCAGATTTCAGTGGCAAACTGTGGCGACAGCCGCCTCCGCGAGGGAGGGGTGTTTGGAGTCCTTTGAGGACCGTGCCACTTTGGGGTGCAGGTCAGAGGTCCGAGTCAGCAGCCACCTTGGGATGCAAAGCACGGGGAGCTAAAGGTGTGAGACGCAGCCAGGCCCGCGCTGGAGATGCTCCGCGGGTTAGATTCGGGACCTCCCAGTGGCGGTATTAAAAAAAAAAGTCTCCAAGTGGTGGAGGAACTCCAGTGTTGGGCAGCTCTCCCTGTTTCACTGGGATGCGGGACGCCCCGGTCCCAGATGCGGACGGCGTCTGGGCCGCTAGGCTGCTCCAGGCGCGCACCGGGCCTACCTGCCAGGCCTTGAGCTCTACCTGCCAGGCCTTGGAGCTCCGGCGGCCCTACTCACTCTCCGGGCACCAGGCTGGCGGCTACGGACGCTGCCAGTCCCCCGGCTGGAAGCTTGCGCTTGGGTACGGGACGGCCAAACGCCACGGACGGCAACATGCCACGGACGTGTGAGCTCGGCCTGGGGCACGCGCGCCTTTCTGCGGCCGAGCTGGCGTGGAGAGCCACCTTTATTTACAGAATCCCTGCGAGTTGAAAGACAGTCCAAGCTAAAGAACTAAAGAGGCCACGCGCTTCCTCAAAATTCTGATTGAAATGAAATCAACAAGAAGGCGGGAAGTGAACGGGGCTCGCTGGAGCTGGCAGAAGGCCGGGCTCTCTCGCGCCCACACGGGCAGCCGCTCCTGGCTTCAGCCGCGCTCGGAAATGGAGCTGGCCCCAGTCCCTAGCATAAGGGGCCTTGAGTCTTCCCGCTGTCCCCCTCCCCCTTTCCCTCGCAGGGGGTGGGGGGGAGAAGCGGCTGGGGAGGGGCACGGAGTCAGGCAGGGAGGGAGTCCTGAGCTTCTTGTAAAAAGCCAGGGAGTTTGCCTGTAAACTGGAGATTTCTCCTTCCCTGGACAAGCGGAAGGTTTCTTTGCCACAGTCTTACCGTACTTTACAATAGGGGTGGGGTGATGTAACCCCCTCACCAGAAAAGAAGGACCCAAGAGAGGAAAATAAATCCCAGGCAGAGGTTACATTGAATACATTGTTTTAACTGCCTTATGCCCATCCTTTAACACTTGCTCGCTTTATTCAGCAATTTACAGTGGGGGTGTTGGCGAATGATTAGAACGCTTCCGCCGAACGTTTCCCAACGGAAGTCTCTTGGAGCAAAGGTGCACCACCCGAAAGCCTTTTCTCTTCCGCCGCTCCGCACACTCCGCACCTTTCCCTCCTTCCCCACGCTCTCGCCCCCTCCCCGTGCTTCTGCTCCTGGACTCATTCTCTGCATTTGCCTTTGATTTCTCCCTTTGCAGCGCCTGCGTAGGGGCCCGCGCTGCTGGGCGCTCGCAGGGGCCGGATTCCGGGGCTGCGCCCGCGGTCGGCTGGTGGGGGCAGACGCCTTAATTCCGCAGGAGACTCCGCGGGCTGGGCCCTCCTGGCTATTCTTGCCCCCGCTCCAGTTCTCCGCTCTCTGCAGGACACAGAAGAACTGAGCCAAGTTCAAAGTCACGTGGCCGGCCCCTCTTAGAAGTGCTTTATTTCTCTGCAAACCACAAAATCCCTTACCCTCATGACACAGACATTTTTTTTCTTCCTTAAGGAAGGAAAGGGAAGAAAGAGCTGGAAAGCCCAAGGGGTAGGGGGCGGGGAGGAGGCAAAAAAAAGATCACGCAAAGCCTTGGGAAGTGGTGTTTGCAAAGTAGATTTGGGAGCCTCGCCTTGGCAGAGGGCTGGAAGGGGGCTGCCGCCTGGATGCGTTGTGCACAGTTCACTGGAAGTGAATTCTGGGTTGTTGTTGTTTTTTAACAGGTTTCTGGAAGGCTCTTCCCTGGCGGGGGTCAAGCCATGGACCCAGAACAATCTCCATCCGGTGAACATGTACCCTTTGTAAGTTTTCCTAGACCGGTCTCTGACTCTCTAGGAACCTGGGGTCTGGCGTGGGAGTAGGGGTCTGGCTGTGGGGACTGACCCTGCCTTGACTGGCACCCCCTTCCTGGCAAGCAGAGGGCAGCCAGGCCACAGCGATTTCCGTTGGTTTTCACAGAGCTGTCGGAGTCTGGCTCTTCCTCATGAGCACCTGGCAGTGGCGGTTTGTGGGCCTCTGTGGTGGAGGTCTGAGTTTTGGGGAGGTATGTGGGATATTTGAGGTCTCTACAGCAAATAGTGTATTTGTCCACGCAGCGTGCTCTCGCCCACATCTAGCTGTGTCTTGTTGGCCGGGAGAGTCTGGATGCAAACAAACCAGCTGAGAACCCATTTTTCAAGGATAGCTACACCAATTCCAACTTTTCATTTTCTTCCTCAAGAAAGGGATAGAAATGGGATGGGGAAAGGACGATGAAGGAACAGTGACGCCCCAAAAAAGAGGATTTCACAGCACTCCCGCACCACCTGTGTGTCACAGAATTCAACAAGATCATCAGCAGGATATTACATTGCCACCTCTGACTCAGTCCTCTCAGCTACTCCTGGGCTGGGTGACCCCTGACCCATGAAGGACCACATGTGTGGTGGGGAGCCCACAAGGCTGAAGTCCCCCACACACACCCAGAACAAAAGTTCTTTGTCAGGGATTTCTTTTGGAGAAGTGTAATGTAAAAGAAGGGCAGAGACTGGGACACTGTGGGCCCACCAGAACATTTAAAAACCACTTCTAAGAGGAGGGAGGGAGGTCCAGTGGAGGGAGAGGGGCTCCCGTCAGGCCCTCCTGTCTGGTCACTAAAAAACTCCTTCTCTTCCACAATGAAACTTTACAGTTCTGTAACCAGGCTTATAAAACGTCTCTCTATAAACTATATAGCGCCAGCGGGTCAGTGACGGAGACGTTCGTCAGTAGAGGTGGCAGGGAAGAAAAGCCGCTAACGGAGGGGACAGTGGTGGTGATTTTGCAAAAGGAAGAGAATTTGCTCTTATTTTCTTTCCTCTTTCCTGATGAAAGTGTTTCTGTTACAGAGAAATAAATAATGACCAGCCCACCCCGCCCCACCCCCAAACAGGAGGTATTAGCTCTCACCTTTGTGCTGGATGGTTTTGGGCTTGTAGGCTGACTCCATCCGGGAAGCTCAATGTGGATGACAGGCCAAGAGCCTTCCAGCAAACCACAGCATCGCTGCAGTCGACTGTCATACGATTTATGCTGCCATTCATACAGAACAGTGCCATATGCCAACCATATTGCTTAAGGAAATCGGTCAACGTGTCACTATTTGATTTATCTCAACTGCTTCTCTCAAACATTGAGGTGTAGAATCTGGAGGGGATATGGGGGGAGTAACCCCTAAATTGGAGATTTAAAACAATCAAAATCTTCGGCTCCTTCCTCCTTGTATCCCCATTCTAAAAATACCCTTCAAGGACAAAGAAGGAAGGGGAGAAGCAAGTCTTAGAGCCAACACAAATAAATCTGGGGTAGATGGAGGAACCGGAAGAGGTAAGGGAGTTTTGAGGCTCCTGTTTTGACCCTCTACGCTTATTTTGAAACACTGTTAAGCCTTTTGCAAGAAATGGCCAAACCTGGTTTGCCAAAGATTGTTCTCCAGCTACTCTGTGAGAGTAAGAATGATGGATAACCAAAATGAGAATATTTGATGACAGGCCAATTTTACTCAACTTGTTAGTAGGCGGGAAGTGAAAAAAAGCCATAATTTTCCAAGGGCTTTTAGCCATCTTGGTCAGGTGGACCTGGGAAGGGTCCAATTCTTGACTAATCCAAACCCACAGATGTCAACGTGACTCTGGTCACATCACCCCAAACTTCTGTTTAAAAAACACAAGAGGCACGTTTGGGGGTTTGGGGGTCGTCTTCACCCCCCATCAATCAGTGGCTCCGGAGGATTCAGTGCAGGCACCCGGGCTCTGAGCTGCGCTAAGCTCCGAGGCGCCCAGGGTGGAAGTAACAGGGTGGGCATGCGGTCCCAACTCCACAGGGTCAGATCGCAAGTGATGAGGCGGAAGGGGCATTCTGGACCCTGTGGCGGTTGAAACCTCACGGCCCGGTTGGGGAATCACCCTGGATTCCAAAGCCCTCCTCATGTCTGGAGTCGCAGAGCTCTGCTTCAGAATAGCCCTGTGGCCTCGGCACACCGTGTCCAAGCTTTGGAGAGTTCTTAAAGGTACCTTCCGCGGGCACGTCCCCCTGAGGCAGTATCTGCTCACAGCCCCCTTTCCAGTGGAACAGCCCCTGTCGCCCTGGGAACGGGCTTCAAACGTCCTTGGAGAACTCGGGGGACCCTTGGGCCCTTGGCACGACCCCAGTGACACCAGGTGCGCCAAAGCCGACGGGCAACCGGCCCTTCCGCAAGGAAGCCGCCCTCGCGGATGCCACGAGGGACGAGCAAGCCCCTAAAACCATTTGCAAGGGCCGTAAAAGCCCGTTGTATGGGACCCTTCTCCCCGTCCCCGGGTTGCCCCCTCCCTCCCCTGCCTGCAGAAACAATCGAACAAAGACTCAACTGCCAGGAAATGTCCAATTCACTTCCCTGAGAGTTTATTAATTGCCCACCGCATCGCAAGAAACTTGGCTGCGCCCAGAGACGCGCGGAGACACCGGGGTGCCGCTCCTCCGGCGCAGAGCCGGGGACCGGGTTGAGTTGCTGCGCCGCGGCCGAACGAGGAGTGCGCGCGGGGCTCGGCGCCGACTCCAGCTAAGCTTGGAGCCTCCGGCGCTTTTGTTCGAAAGGGGAGGAGGTTGGGGGGTTTGGGGTGCAACAGAGAAGCCTGGAAGTCGCTGCTTCCTCAAGGGCACCTGTTGGCGCTAGAAAGGGCGTTTGCAAGGATCGTCACGTTGCGGTCTGCGCACCAGCTGCGAAAGGCGACCTGAAGCTCAGTTTCGCCACTAGCACCACACCCGAGATAATGGGGCTCAATTTGCAGAACTGGCTTGAGGATTTCTGTAGCTCCCTGCTTTTAAAAACACACACATTATTATTATTATTATTTTCTTTAACGCCCTGGAAATTGTTGCTGTTTGTTTAGGAAGTGTTTGTTTAGGGAAGTCAGGGGTCCTTTAGAAGCTCCGTGAAGGGGTTTGATTTGGCTCCCAAAGGGCTTAAGGGAAAAAAACCAGCGCACCTGGGTTCAGGCGGGTCATCACAATAACAAAAAAGCGCGTCTACAAAATAAAAAGCTCTTTTATAAAGAAAGGAAATCCCGGAAATACATCTAGCCAGGCCTATTCTCAGGTTTAATTGGCAGGCGGTTTATTGGCGCCTTATTGGTGTTGATTGAAATTTCTCTCCCAATTCTTTCTTTGCAGAATTAGCATCTCAAGTCCGTTTACCTGAGTCAATGATCTTTTAAAAGTCTGGGGAGGGTCATAAATTTGTAAATATCCTTAAAGTCACTTTGGAAATATCCTTCCTTCCAATTACTACCTAAATTTCTATAGAAAGTGTTTTCTTTTTTCTTTCTTCCTCCTTCAAGGCCTCCATAAAAAAGAAATTGATCAGGGAGCTATATTTGAATTAAGACATATTAAATCGATGACAGATACATATCATGCTGTGTTTAACAAGAGTTGGACAAGGAGGCGGATCCCAGATTCCACAGGGCTCTGCTCCACCATTATTCACATATTTTACAGCTTCTCCTTCATGCCTTTACCCATTAAACCATTAAATTTCAGCAATTCAATAAAACAAAGCAGTTATAATTTCGAGGAAAAGCCATTTTGAAGGGGTGGAGGTACCCACTTTATTGCACAATAAAATGCTCGACCGTCCATATTAAAAGGTTAGCGTGTACTTAATTTCTTCTTTCTTTATTCATCCACTTTTTTGGAGGGTGTGTGTGCTTTTATTTAGAACCTGCAGTGCGAAAGGCAAAGATGCCTTATGGGAGTATTGCTGTTCACTGCCAAGAATCAAGAGACTCATCTGAAGCATCCAGAGAGGAAAGGAAGTCAGTGGTGACGATTTCAGGCATGTGGGCTCCATCAATGCCCTGGGAGCTGGCACCACAGTCCTTCTTTACCTTTGCTGGTTGTCTTGAAAGTTTAAGTCTTTAAATGGAGACTCGAGGAGATGCTCCCTCCAAATAGAGATGTGGATTTCGTCGCTGTTGCTCACTGCAAGATTTTCCATTGTGTCATGTGTTATTTTCTCCATATTTAAACTTTATGGGCACTAAAAGAAAAAGCCCACTTAAAACTGGATGGTAGTATTTTCTTTATTTGCTTGTCAGTTTTATAAGAGAAATGACATCCCTAAAGCATCCAGGGATGTTCCCTTTCAAATATTGGAAGCTACATAAATGAGGCATCATGTCAGCTTTTTAAAACTGCTTCCGACTGTACTGTGCCCCGAGGATGCCTTTTTTTGCGGTGACTGCAAACGAATTAATCTGGTAACATCTTGCATTGTATCCCCAAAGGTTAAAAACACTAAAACCAGTTTCCCCATTGTCACCTTTTAATAGTTTTAATGAATAGCTTAATAGTTTTCTGCCCCTTAAAAAGGCCAGCTAGGAAAACTCTCCTTCTGATGCCAGAGCATGTTCAAACATCCGAAAAGTTAGGATCGTATTCTCCTCAGAAATTGGAGCAACTCTGTGAAACGAAAAGAGTGAAAATTTTGGAAGCGCCACATTGCCCTGCTTCCCTTCCAAGTGACCCATCTGCTTTTTCAAACAGAAACTGGATAGCAAGTGCCTTGAATGGGTTGGGGTCCCCCTTGCTTAAAGCCAGCTTTGATAGCTTTCAAATAAGATCTTTCCCTCTGGATCAGCTTGTTAGCAAACAAGAAGCAGTCTTTCTAACGGCAAGTAAACAACGAAGCTATTGCTTGATGTTAATATTTTTATCGGACTCATTTTTCATATGCGGTACTTCTAAGAAACAGGCATGCGTGGCACACACGTGTTGTGTGTTCTGGACGCGACGAAATGCTGCTGCTTCAAAAAATACTTTATTAGTTTTATATTTCTTTATTTGGGTTTGAGGTCCCTCCAGGATCTATGCTTAGGAGAGGCTCCCGCCAGGCTGGGGGACCATACGGGATGGTGAGGACCGAATCCGGGTTAGCCGCGTGCAAGGCAAGCGCCCTACTTGCGGGACTGTCGTTCTGGCCCCCAACAACTGTGTATTTGGCCGCTTCCTTCTGGCGCGACGCTTTTTGGCCCGCCCTGACACTGTATGTCCAACAGGCGAAAGTTTGAACCCGACGGTGACCCCACCCCCCTCTCAGCCGCTAACCCCCAACCCGCCCGCCAAGTTGAGCTAACAGAAAGTGACAGATCTAGAGCCAATCACTCTTGGAGCCCAACTTCTTTGAACAAGGTGGGAAAAACTCCCAAGAACTGAAAAAAGAGTCTAGGGAAAGCGGTTTTTTTTGGGGGGGGGGGTCAAGACCGCTTTTGCCTTCACCCTGGGCTTCGTGGAGGCAAAACGTTCTAGTCGTTTTGCCGTTTTGCATCCAACAGCACTTAAAAGTCCTCGTCCTTCTGCTTGGGGTCGGTGCGCCCCCGTGGGCCGACCGGGCGTCCTTTCCAGAGACAGTCTCCAGCCTCGCTTCCAGGCCGTCCACGTCTCGCTCTCCCCGCGTAGAAAGAAGTCAGGGAGGGGGTAGAAAGCATCCGAGCGCTGGAAGGGCCGCTAGGAAGGGGTCGTGTTGGAAGTTGGCGGGTCTCACTTCCGTCCAGCCCCGCGCGTGCGGGAGGGCGTGTGTGCTCGCGTGTGGACACCGGCCGCGTGCCAGCACACGCTCCCTGAGACGCGAGTCCCCCAAGCGCGGGGCTCTGCGCGCGCAGGTTGGGCGCAAACTTCGGCAAGTGCAACTTGGGCATCCCCGGAGAGGCGGGGACGAGGGGGGCGCCCCGCGAAAGCGCAGGCGGCCGCCAGCACCGGGCGGATCCCCGCTGCGCCGAGGCCTGAAAGGGAGCCAATCGGGCGGCCGGGGCCGCTGCCAATCACGCGCCTCCCTCAATCCCGCCCGGCCCAGGTCCCAAAGCTCGGTCCCACTGTGCAGCTCGAATGTGCGGTGCGCTCTGCCAATCGCCGGAGGACAGAGTGGGAGCCGGAATGAGCGGAGTTAGGAGGCCAGGACAAAGAAGTTAAAGAGCGCCGAGTACATACATGTTTCTGGAGGCGACCAGAGGGAGAAAGGGTCCCCCCAGTGAGGGTCTGTGAGTCTGATTGTGTAGTTCTGATGGAGCCCCCTTTGAGCAAGAAGACCCCGCCAGCGCTGAGATTAGCGGATTTGGCAACGGTTCAGGCCAGGCCGCTACAGACCCAGTCGGCCTTCCCGACACTGGCCAGTCCACTCCCGCTGCCCACCCTCCCCCAACTCCGCGCCGCGGTGGCCAGCCTCCGCCCTGGGGACCCGGGCGCTGACCCCCCGCGCGGCCAGCCCTCCGCTGGGACCCGAGCACATGGCCCAGGCGAGCGCGCTCGGCCTTCGCCCTCCCTCCCGGGCGCGGCCCGCACCGCCCGAGGCCCCAGCGGCGCTCCCCGGCGCGGGCACCATCCCGGGCGGCGGGGGCAGCCGCGGCGCGCAGCCCTCGGCGCCCCCGCCCCCGGCCCCCTCCTCTTCCTCCCTCCCCCTCGCCCCCTCCCCTTCTTCCTCCTGCCCCTCTCGGGCTACACCACCACCAACAGTGGCGGCGGCGGCAGCAGCGGCAAAGGCCACAGCAGGGACTTCGTCCTCCGGAGGGACCTTTCCGCCACGGCCCCCGCGGAGGCCATGCACGGGGCGCCGCTCGGAGGGGGAGCAGCGGCCCGGCGGCGGCTCCCCCCCAGCACCCGGCCCCGCCTCCCCACCCGGCCGGCATGTTCATCTCGGCCAGCGGCACCTACGCGGGCCCGGACGGCGGCGGCGGCGGGGGCCCGGCGCTCTTCCCGGTGCTGCACGACACCCCCGGCGCCCCCGGCGGCCCCCCGCACCCGCTCAACGGCCAGATGCGCCTGGGGCTGGCGGCGGCCGCGGCGGCGGCGGCGGCCGAGCTCTACGGCCGCGCCGAGCCGCCCTTCGCGCCGCGCGCTCGGGGACGCGCACTACGGGGCGGTGGCGGCCGCGGCGGCCCGCCGCCCTGCACGGCTACGGCGCCGTGAACTTAAACCTGAACCTGGCGGCGGCGGCCGCGGCTGCAGCGGCGGCGGCGGGCCCTGGGCCCCACCTGCAGCCGCACCACGCGCCGCCCCCCGGCGCCCCCCGCCGCCGCCCGCGGCCGCGCCGCACCCGCACCCGCACCACCCCCACCTCCCAGGGGGCGGCCGGCGCCTTCCTGCGCTACATGCGGCAGCCAATCAAGCAGGAGCTCATCTGCAAGTGGATCGACCCCGACGAGCTGGCCCGGCCGCCGCCGCCCCCGGCCGGCGCCCAGCCCTGCTCCAAGACTTTCGGCACCATGCACGAGCTGGTGAACCACGTCACCGTGGAGCACGTGGGCGGCCCGGAGCAGAGCAGCCACGTCTGCTTCTGGGAGGACTGTCCGCGCGAGGGCAAGCCCTTCAAGGCCAAATACAAGCTCATCAACCACATCCGCGTGCACACGGGCGAGAAGCCCTTCCCCTGCCCGTTCCCCGGCTGCGGCAAGGTCTTCGCGCGCTCCGAGAACCTGAAGATCCACAAGCGCACTCATACAGGTGGGTGTCTGTCCCCGGCCGCGCCGCCGCCGCCGCCTCCTGCGCCGCCGCCGCTTCCGCCGCTGCTCCTCTTCCTCCTCGTCCTCCTCCTCCACCGCCTCCTCCTCCTCCCGCTCGCCTGAATTTTTTCCCTCCTTCTGCTGCTTCTCTCCGCATACGTATAACCCGGACATGTGACTTCTTTTTTTTCTCTCCCCCCCTTTTTTTCTATGAATAAGTAATTCGATAGCACACACAGGCCCCGCGCTGGGTTCCCACACCGTGCCGTCTCCAGCGCGCCCGCACCCCGCCGCCGCGACCGGCCACGCGCCTCCAGCCGCCGCCGCCGCCGCCGGGAGCAGAAGCAGCCGCCGCAGGAGCACTGAAGGCGCCCAGGACGGTCGGCAGCCCCCATCCGCCCGGCCCCGGGAACCTGGGGAGGGCGATGGGGCAGGGGGCCGGAGCTGGAGTCGCCCCGGCGGCAGGGCCCCGTGCCGGGTGCCAGCGCTCTCCAAGGCCGGCCCTGCGAGGGCGCGTGCGTGGGATTTGTCCCCGCTCTTGGGGCTACTGAGGCCCAGTTCGGTTGTGGCCCCCGCCCTACAGGGGAGGGGTCCGGCCCGGGCGGGGCGCAGGAGGCGAGAGGAATGCGGCCTCCAGCCCCACCCCACCGCCCTCCCCGTCCACACGCACGCACACCCGCGCACCGCCACGCACCTTCACGAGCTCACAATACCCGAAACCCTCCGACGACCCGGCGCTGTTTCCACCCATCCCGCTGTACTGCCGGGACACCCACTGGCCCTCCATCCCTTCCACCGACGGCCGCGCTCTCAGGCTCAGTTCACTCACTTCCACGCACACGCGCGCGCCCGCACTTTCTCATGCCTCTCAGGAGGGAGTTTGTTTTGGCACAGTGGCCCGCAGTACTTTGGGGGAAAGACTGAGTGGGAACAGGGCGCCCTGTCTGGCCTCGCGAAACGGTTGGGGCCTGCCCAGCCGTGGAGCTTGGGAAGCCAGGGACGAGGGCGGCCGGTGCGTGGGGCGGCGGGTTGGCCCCACTGGGCCCTGCGCCGCCCGGGAGCCCAGCCGGGATTTATAGGGACAGGCGTATCGCTCCTCGGAGGACACTTAGTGCCTTGAGGTTTACACGCAGTAATTACTCGGCTGATTTATCGGCGGTGCGACGGGGGCGTTCGGAGAACTGAGGTCCTGGCTCCTGCCCGCGCGCTCCAGACTGGCCTGCCTCAGTGGGGCTGCGGCGGTCACCTGGGGCCGGACGCAGACACGGGAACTCCCTGCGCCACCCCCGTGCCATTGTAACCGGTGTGAGCCCGCCTTTTTGATTTTTGCCACAGAGAAATTTCTCCCAGCCGCTCTTAAAGTTCCCTGGCCGGCTCCGCCTGCTGCTAGCCCGGCCTGTGTGTGTGTATGTGTGTGTGTGTGTGTGGGGGGTTGCTTGAGGTGCAGCCGACCCTTGCTCTCCGCCACCAAGGGAAAGTCTCAAAGCGGTGCTTGGGTCTAAGCGACTGGAAATTGGTACCTCGAATTGGACCGGGGCCCAGCGGAGACGCCCGGGGCGCGGAGAGGGGCCAGTGCACGCCGGGGCCTTTCTGCCGGGCTCCAGGTGGCGGCGGCGGCGGCGGCTGCCGCGCTCTTGCAGAAATCCCACGGGGAGGTTGACGAGCGCCTCCAATTCGCGCTCAAAACGGCGCCCGGGGCCTTTCACGGGCCCTGGGCCATGCTGGTGCCCAGAGACGGGTCCACTGGGACCCGCTCCGTGGGCCTTGCCGCTCGCCCTCTCTGGGGTTATCTGGGATCCTGGAACAGATGGCACAAAGGGAATTAACCCCGCAGTCCTGACCCACGTGCCCCAGATTTTGTGGATAACCTTCTTGAGGCTGGTTCTCCGCAACAGGGCACTGGTAGGCGCCGTCGCCCGAGACCCGCCCTTTATGTTCAGACTCTGGCCCTCAGACACTGATGGAAACTCCCAGCTCTCTTGTCTCTCTCGGTACCGTGAATGAAACCTGCAACTCCTTCCCTTCTCCATTTCTCCTTTCACACTTTCCCTCTCCCCTCTCTTTCCCTGCATCTCTGCGGCTCAGCGGCGCAGCCAGCCTTGGGCAAATCCTTGTTTTCTTCCCAGTCGGGATTTGCAGAAGCGGGGAGACACAGCAACAGTATGGTTGCAAACCATTTCCGCCTCCAGGGTAAAAAGTGGGTTACTGGTGTTTCAATCATTAGTTTTGGGGGACAATGTAATATTAAGTCAGCGGTTGTTACCAACTGTAAAGTTTTTTTTTTTTTGCTTTTTGGGTCACACCCGGCAATGCTCAGGGATTACTCCTGGCTCTGCACTCAGGAATCACCCCTGGCGGTGCTCGGGGGACCATATGGGATGCCGGGATCGAACCGGGCCAGCACAGGCCGGGCCGTGCAAGGCAAATGCCCTACCTACTGGACTATCGCTCCGGCCCCCCAACTGGAAAGTGTTATACCCACCGCAGAGCAAATCACAGATGATCCGATTCAAAACTTGTATTTGGTTGCAGCCCCCTCCACGAGTATTTTTCAAGTTGGGCCCAACACCGTTTGCACTGTTTTCCACCTCTGGTCCGTCATGGTAGGAGGTATTTTGGGATAATATCTAATTTCATTGTTACACTATGTCCAGGTGGAACAAGTTATATCCCAAGCTTCTGAATACTGTGCTGCAAGTGTATTCTGGATTCATTTATTTTTTCTTTTTGGGGGCCACACCTGGCTTATTCCTGGTGGTGCTCAGGGGACCATATGAGATGCCAGGGATTGAACCCAGCTCAGCCACATGCAAGGCAAGGGCCCTACCCACTGTACTATCACTCTGGCCCTGCTTTTTAAAAAAAAAATTTAATATTAGCTTTAAATATTTGAAAAGAAAAAATTCTCACAAAGCTAAAGATATTTGGATGTTTTGGTAGTTTTTTTTTTTCAAGTAAATAGCCCCGAATCAGGAAAAGACCATATTTTATTTCACCAGAGTAGTTGCTGAAAAGTGGAAGAAATTCCGCTTGAATTTTCTTTTAAACTCCTGGAAGAGGAGGGAAATATATTTGACTCTGCACGAGATCCCTTGTATGACATACAAGTTAAACGCACCTAGTTAGCAGCTACGGGCGCTTCCCAGGACACGTCCTTCTGTGGACCCTGCTGGCTTTGTACCTTCCCTGACCTGGTGGGGAGTGGCTACATTTCCCTTCCCTCCACTGAGAATCTGGGAGCAGAGAGTGCTCCAGGGGTCTCTTGCCCACACCTGGGCGGAGGCTGCATCGTGGCGCTGAAGCAGTACAGATGCGGTTCTCGTTGGCTTACTTAGGACTCAGGTGATGGTCTTGGGGCCAACAAGGCTGAGGTTTTGCTGGACCCTCATAGTCCCTCAGTGAGGAAAACTGGTAAGATGAACCAGCACTGCTGGCTGGCAGGATGGTCTGTACTACCCAGAGGTGGCTTGTATGTATCACAGGGGCCTACATTTCTGAAAACAGGTTTTCCTTTTGCTTTCCTTTTCTCTCTCTCTGCTTCTCTGGCTGTCTTTTCCCTCTTGGTGAGTTCCTGGAGGATTCTGGAACACGATGGCCTCAAATGACTGCATGCACCTGTATTTGCTTGAGTTTGTTTGGGGAGTCACACCAGGTCAATTCTGGGAGGTTTAATCCCTGCTCAGGGGCCCAGCTAGGGCTGGGAATAGAACCCAGGGCCTCACCTCGGCAAGGCAAGTGCCCTACCACTGAGCCACATCCCTGGCCCCTGCGCTCCCGCTTAGAATGTTCCTGTGTCCTCCTCGTTTTCTAAGAGCATAATGTTCCTGCCCCACACTGTCTGGGGAAGAAGGGTCATTTTGTCACTCTGTATCCCAACAGGGGTGTGCAGTTGTAAAGGGAGAGGTGCGGCCTGGTGAGGAGTGAGGGACCCCAGGGTGTGGGTTCATGACCTCACTGTCCTCGGGGTGCTCAAATCCCAGAGCTGCCAAGCCCAGGCCCAGCAATAGCCTGAGGCCCGCACAGCCTCGGCTGGAGTCAGGCATCACGAGAATGGGAAACTCTTCTTGATATCCGGATCTGTCTCTCCAGCCGGAAGTCTGGGGAAAGCTACTCACCTTTGCTGTGTTTCATTGCAGGGGAAAAGCCTTTCAAATGTGAATTCGATGGCTGCGACAGGAAGTTCGCCAATAGCAGTGACCGGAAGAAACATTCCCACGTCCACACCAGTGACAAGCCGTATTACTGCAAGGTCGGGGCTGCGACAAGTCCTACACGCACCCCAGCTCGCTGAGGAAGCACATGAAGGTGCACTGCAAGTCCTCGCCGCCCTCTCCGGGGCCCTGGGCTACCCTGCGGTGGGCACTCCTGTGGGGGCCCCCTCTCCCCCAAGCCTGGACCCAACTAGGAGCCACTCCAGCGCCCTGTCCCCTCAAGTGACCAACCTCAATGAGTGGTACGTTTGCCAGGCCAGCGGGCCCCCAGCCACCTCCACCCGCCTTCCAGCAACGGGACCACATCGGAGTCCGAAGATGAGGAGATGTACGAGAGCTCGGAGGTGGTTCGGACGGTCCGTTAGGAGTTGATGGGTCATGGTGGGGGCTCGCAAACAAGTGGCGGTCCTTAGCGACTCTGTCCTGAGCTGAGACAATGCCGAGCCCAAGACTCAGCACAACTCTAATGAGCCCTATTTATTCAGTATGAAACCCTATGGCGTTTGTGCGTTTTAATTAATTTAATTAAGATATTTTGGGCTCTTTTTGTTTTGTTTTGTTTTTCTTAGCAAACAAACGAAAACAGCCAACCAAGCTGGACTTGTACATGGCGGGGCTGGCAGGGAGGGGCAGGCTTGGAGAGCAAATTGTACCAAGGAAAATGGAGAGAGGAGTCCTTCATGGAGAGCCACGCTGCCGAGGCAGTCCAGATCCTGGGGGAGAGCCGGAAAGAGGTGCTCGGCCGAGCTTGGAGCCTCTGCACTCCTGCCTCTCTCCAATGCCTTTGACACCGCGGTGGGCAGAGCCTCTTCCTCCTCCTGGGGCCCTGTTCTGCAAAGGCCTCTTGATTGTTAACCCACACACTTGCTGCATTGCCAACAGATCTTGGACTGTTCCTGTGTCTACCCGCGTTTGTAATAGCCCTCTTTCATTTGGAATATTTTTAATGTTAAATGTCCACTTTTTCCTTTATAACCAATCTCCCTGTTAACACTATTGTATACAGGATGGTTTCTTCAGTGCCCTGCTTACATGACTTAAAGAAGAAAAAATCAAAAAGATACAGCAGGCTTAACCCATCTCCTTACAGGGTACCGCTGCGGTTGTCCAGAGCAGAAATGGAGAGGGAGGAAAGGTCCCCCGTAGACAGCTGGGAAGCTGATGTTTCATGACACTGAAGCTATTCATGAGCGTTTTCCTCTAGCACTGTTTCTTTTTTTAAATCTGAATTCTCAGATGCTGCGTCCTTCACTGTGTTCAAACTTATTGTGTAATAAAGAGATTATGTTTTAAATCATAAATTCTTTGGGATGCCAAAACGAACAGGCCAGGCTAAGGAAGTGTGATGTTGGCATCGCTCCTGTTTTTGTTGTTGTTGTTTGGAAAGCTGTTGTTTTTGAGAAACAGGCCTGCCTCCCTTTGTGCTGTGTGCCCACCTTTTCTAAAGTCTTTCTTTTTCAATGCCTGAAACTGCATTTGAATGCATTTTCCTTTTCTCCCTGAGAGCTCAGAACACAGGGAGCTCCATCACCATTTGAAAATGACTGTGTAAAGTGTATGATTTACATTAAAAGAGGGGAGGGAGTGGCCATACATTATTAAAAATTTTAAAAGGTTTATAGTTACCACCAAACAACTAATGAGAAGGGAGACCCTTGCTGGAGCTGTCAAACTGGACAAAAAAGGTCAAGGACCCGGGACAATAACTCTTAGTTTATTTTCCATTGGTACCACACAGCTCATGTGCAAAAATGTAGTTCATCATAAATATCATACAAATATACTAAAAGCTCACTAATTTATCCTCAGAGACTCTGAAGACAGCCCCCAGGGTTTGTAGAAATTTGTTTTGTGTGCTGTGAGTTGCTGCCGTACCCTTGTCATTGTTAATAACTTGTATGTGAACACTGTTTGTACAGTTGAATTAATTTATTTTCAAACATCATCCCCTCTTTTTCCTGGAAGAGTTCAAGGCACACCAAAGAATTCTATTTACATTTTGGTGAAAGATTGTCATGTATGATCCATGGTTTATTTAGAGAGAAAAAACAAGATGGGAGTTATATTTTTAAGCTTACTTGAATGAACAACGTAATGTGAAGATCAGGATTAACTGCATGTGTGTTTGCATTGTGTTGGCCAGATTCTACATAGTTTATAGATACAACAGTGCATGGTGCTGTCACTTGAAAGTCTTTCAATGTTGTCCTCAGATTGCTACAGTGAATATGAAACATGCCCGAACCCTTTATAAAGAACAAGACCATAAAACTTGAACATAAAACATTTCTACATTTTTAAAAAGTTTATTTGATTTTCATATGATTCACGTTGAAAGCTCTTTCCAAATAGACCGAGAAGACCAAGGTATGAACTTTTTTTTGGGGGAGGAATAATTTATGTATCGTAAACAACAGAACAAAATATTCCTGGTTCATCATAAGTTGTTTTATTTATACAACTTTTTCAATGGTAGTTTGCACTATTCTTTATTAAGCTATAGGTTTATTTATTATGAAACAAAGGAATATGTATTTTATGTATCTTGCCAGATGTAGGTTAATTCTTTTTACAAATGGATTGGTTCCTGATACATCTAAAGGAAAAGTATGAACTGTACCTCTGATAGAAAGCAAGATGAATATGAAGTACATGTTTAATAAAGGTATTCTTCCTACGCCCTTGCTGATGTTTTCACCGGGGCACGGCTTTGCCTTTCTCTTACCAACAGACCAGTATTAGTGAGACTAGGTTTGTGATCATTTTATTTCTTTGCCCCTCAGACAGGAAACTTTACAGCTAGATTTAATTTATAATCTAGAAGATAAGAGTCTATGAATAGGGTGAGTCCGGCAGGCTGAGTGAACACCAGCATAACGCTTAGGCATTACAGCATTCATTTATTGAAATTAATATCTGAGTGCTCCTAAGCAGTGAAAAACTGGAAAGGGAAACGAGCTTTTCATAAGTGCCTGGCTCTAAAATAAAAGGGTCCCAAAAGAATAAGGAACACATGGAGGGGAGGGGCTGGGAGAGCCTCGGACACAAAGGACGAGAAGCAAACTGAGGAGCTGGCCTGAGTGTTGAGCTAAACCCTCCAGAGTGAGGTTGAATTCGGGGCTCGAATGCCTCTTCCTGTACTGGGGTGAGGCAGAATCGATTTGACTGTTTATTCGTGACTTGAGTGTCAGTCCCTTCACATTGGAGGCCTGTGTTACATTAGATTCTTTCATTGTAACAAAATACGCAAGTGGCTCAAAGGGAAATAACTGGCCAGTGAAGAGCCACAAGAGTTCAGGTTTGCTTGTGTGTTTTTTTGTTTTTTTAATGGTTTGATACCAAACCAGTAAGAGGAACAGTCTTTTTTAATTAAAAAAAAAATTATAACCTCAAAATAACACCATTGGTAGTAAAGTCACTAAGCAGCTTTCTAGAAGGTTCTGGTTGTTTGTAAATGTCAGGTTTGTGAAATATAGTCAAGGTGAAACAGTTTGCAGAGTTGTTTGAAGTCTAAGACAATACCAAGCACACGAAGGAGAACAATCATACATGGGCCCCGATCAATGAGGAAACTTATAGCTCCCTAATGAAGTTTCTGCTGAAAGGGAGGTGGCACAAAGGCACCGAGCCGTGAATCATTCATGGGAAATATAAAAGATGAAAGATCTGACA
The DNA here is from genome assembly GCA_021461705.1 of Cryptotis parvus. NCBI lineage: Eukaryota > Metazoa > Chordata > Mammalia > Eulipotyphla > Soricidae > Cryptotis > Cryptotis parvus. The sequence goes on along the minus strand of JAJIBD010010186.1, from coordinate 7,412 downwards.
AGGAGCAGAACCTTGTATAGAGTGGAGAAAACAAGTTTCCCCTTCTTATTTTCTGCTTGAAAATGCACAATCTCCTTCTCCCGGCCTTCTCTGTCCAGTCTATAGAGTTAAAATTGACCACTGCTCGTCCTGCGCCACTTCAAAGTAATTTCGCCCAGAACGGAAGGCTTGGCGCTCGGACAATCTTCATGGTGTGTTAAGATTTCTATGGCAATTGGCAAGCAAGACGGTCCCATCTGAATATGTCTCAAAGAAAAGCACTTATTGACACTAAGTTGGCGATCATCAAAAGACTTCATCTGTCCTGGGCCAAATGTGGTCCTCACAGACACCCTTTAAATCATACACCGTTGTTTTCCAAGCTAGGAGAATCTTGAAACGCATCATCAGTTTGTGCCTATGGTGGTGTGTCCCCATTCAGGATGCTCTTCTGTAAAGCCAGTGCTTCCAAAATCTCAAGTACAAAATGCTGCAGGGAGGGAATTCTGCTCTTTTAAGGAATTCTAGATGACCACACATGGGAGACGGCCCGGCCTCCTGGAAAACTAGCCCAGCTGTCCGCATGCGGCGTGTCTCCCCTGCCAGTCTGAGCTTTCTTGCATTCTGTAGAAGACTTTTGAGGTTTGTCCATCTATCCAATCAATGAATCACCTCTTTCTATCTTGCTATCACCTACCTGCCTCCTAATTATCACCTCTATGAGACGGAGCACCCCAGAAATGGTCTTTAAAGATGATGTGGGGGCGGAGCGATAGCCCAGCGGCTAGGGCGTTTGCCTTGCACGCGGCCGGCCTATGCTGGTCCGGGTTTGATCCCCGGTATCCCATATGGTCCCCCGAGCACTGCCAGGAGTAATTCTTGAGTGCAGAGCCAGGAGTAACCCCCGAGCATCTGCCAGGTGTGACCCAAAAAAACAAACAAACAAACAAATAAATAAAGATGATTTGGTTCAGAAATACAAGTGGGGAGAGGGATTGTGGAGACAATCTGGTTTCTCAGGGGCCGGAGCGGCAGCGCTGCTGGGAAGGCGTTTGCCTTGCACGTGGCTGACCTGGGTTCGAGCCCCGGCATCCCATATGGTCCCTGAGCACCGCCAGGAGCAATTCTTCAAAGAGCCAGGAGTAACCCCTGAGCATCGCCGGGTGTGACAACCCCCCAAAAAAGCAAAAAAAGAATCCTGGTTTCTCAGGTAATTCCCTAAACTCAGAAACAGGGACACACAAATAAAACAAAGCAGATATTTAATACTTTCTAGCCTGTTTATACACAGCCTCCTGATCCATTCTACTTCCCCTAATCCACCAAAATGGACATTAGGCCAGGGACACCTATCCCTGAGGCTGGAGAGCTAGTGAGAGACCCCCTTTTTTCTGTAAAACAGCCCTTAGAGTATTATCAGTTCTCCCTGTGAACTGAAATTCACAGAGATTCAGACACACACACTTCCATGCACATGTGTGTGTTCACATGCACACATCTTCCTGCTGCCTAATCACTCTTAAGCTGAAGGTATGTTCTTTGAAATTCTAACTACTGCTTTAATGGTACATCCAAGCCAGCCAGCCAGCCATCACAGGCTTCCTGGACCATGGACAGGCCCGGGAGCCGGTGGCGGAAACTCCGCTACGGTAGCAGGAAGTTCAGGCTATCCACTTCTCAGAAATACACATCTATCCCGGACTGGAGCCTAGTACAGTGGGCGCGACGCTTGTCTTGCACACAGCCCACCTGGGTCCAGCCCCTGGCATTCTATATGTTCCCTGAGCACTGCAGGAGTAACCCTGGAGAACTGCTGGGTGTGGCCTAAAAAAGAAAAACAGAACAAAACGCATGTATCCCACGCCCTAGCCGCAGAACACAGGTGCGTCACATGTGCCGGCACTTACGCACGCACGCACGCACACGTCCATCCACTGTTTATTAAGATTTCCTCCTAGAGCTCCGGGAGAGAAAGGAGAAAGAGAAGAGAAAGACGAGAGGGGGTGGGGATAAGAGATGTCAGGAGACGGGGAGGGGGGCCGGGGGCCGAGCCCCAGTTCCTTTTCCTTCTCTCCCCACCTAAGTACTTTTATTTGCAGAGCGATTGTTCTTTGTTTATTTAATACAAGTACTGTGTGAATGGTGAAAAAATAAACACGATGAAAAATAACCAAACAGACGATTCCTCCCAGTGAAAAAGCCCGGACTTAATAAAAGTGCGAGCAGTCACCGCTGAATGAGAAACCCTTTGAAGTGGAACTTATTATTGGAGAAATACTTGAAGGTTGCCTTAACGACGCCGCTGAATCGAAAGCGCTCGCCTTTGTCAGCGATTTGTTCTCCTTTGCTGGGGTGCCCGGCGAAATTACTTACATGGGCGGCCTTAACGCACCGCCTGCAAATCAGTAACTTTGCAGCTCAGACTTGCAGACGCCACTCTGCAACCGACAAAAAAAGAAGTGAGGAAACTCACCACCCTTTCCCGCCCGGGTCTCCAGGGACGGGGGCGCACGGGCTGGGCGCGGGTGGGGGCGGCAGATAAGTTGCGTTACAACCGCCCACCTGCTCCACACCTCCCCAGCCCGACCCCCTAGAGCCAGGGCCTGGGCCCGCCCCGGGAAGGCTCCGGGGCTGTCCAGCGAGCGGCGCTGTTTAGCGCGTGGCACCCCCGCACCCCCCAACACACACCCCATCCGGTCCGGACCATATTTAATAAGGGTCGTTTATCAGCCTGGCGCTTTGAACGGTCGCCTCCAGCTCTATGGCATTAGAACAGGCGGAGGTGACATTTAAACCCCGTTTTCAAGGATCGCGGGGGATTTCCATGAAAAGACAACTCGTTTGTCTTAGGAGCCTGGAAACCAGCCCCTTCTGGCTCCTTTTGACCACATGGCATAACTCAAAAGCAATAGTTCAAAAGTGGAATGGCGTGGCGGCGTTCACTGGGAGACGGACCCCCCCATCCGGCCCGGAGAAAGGGGGTAGTCGCAGAGACAAAGGGCGTTTTGTGCGCTGTTTGCTTTGGGGGTTGCGCCTGTTAGGCCTTGCTGAAAGTGCTTGTGTTCAACAAGAGTTATAAGTCATCCAAAACAACAAACATTTTGATTTTCTTTTGCCTAAAGGGCTTTCCCTGGCTATGGGCACCGTGAAGAAATAATGTGCTCGCTGAGAAAGGAGCACCAGTAGAGACATTGGGAGCCGCGCATTAAATATTGAACGGCTCGGAGTGAGAGCTTGTCGCTGGGCTCAGCCTTCAAGTCTTTCTTAACTTTGTCGTCGCGAGAGCCGCTGGACTCTTTAAGATGGTATTAATTAAGGCAGCTTGGGGGCCGCCTGGTCAATGGGCCCGTGTCCCCCACTCTGCTCACGCGCCAAGTACAAGTGTCACTTCTCATTTGGAGGCAGAAGAGACGCATCATAGCATACCCGGGAGGCCAGGTGGGCGGCTTCCGTGAGCGTGCTGCGGCGAGAGGAGGATGGCTGCGCCTGTGTCTCCCTACACATTTTGGAGAGGAGAGCAAATCAGGGTCACTTTGCTGGGCTGAAACACCTAACGCACACACACACACCACACCACACTGGTTTTTCACTAGTGCAGGGGGAAAAATGAAAACCCCACTCCTGCAAATGGACAAGAGGCAACCCACATCGGGCCTGGTTTCCATAATTGAGACTTTTTTTTTTTTTTGGGTCACACCTGGTAATGTTCAGGGCTTACTCCAGGCTCTGCACTCAGGAATTACTCCTGGTGGTGCTTGGGGACCCTATGGGATTGCCGTGGATAGAACCTGCTGGGTTGACCACATGCAAGTACCCGCTGTACTATGGCTCCAGCCCTACAGCTGAGCCTTTGAGAGAGGAAAGTGGTCTAGAGGGCTCCCTCCTGTCCCCTTTCCTCTTTATAGATTGGACATAGGCCCCAAAAGCCCAGGACATCTGATTCAATTTTATTTGTATCACTTGTATCACTTGTCTTCCCGTTGTTCATCATTTTGCTCGAGCTGGTACCAGTAACATCCCCATTCGTCGGAAATGAGGTCCATTATTGTTACTGTTTTTGGCATATTGAATACACCACGGGTAGCTTGCCAGGCTATTATTTATTTAATTATTTGTTTGTTTTTTGCTTTTTTGGGGGTTGCACCCGCAATACTCAGGGGTTACTCCTGGCTCTGCACTCAGGAATTACTCCTGGCGGTGCTCGGGGACCATATGGGATGCCGAGGATTGAACCTGGGTCAGCAGTGTGCAAGGCAAACGCCCTACCCGCTGGACTATCACTCTGGCCCCTGATTCAATTATATAAGAAGGAAAATTGAGACCTTCAGCAAGAAGCCATCTTACTGGTCATTTTCTCAGGACAGAACAGTCTCCCCAGTTAAAAAAAGACACCCCCGGGCCCGAGCGATAGCCCAGCGGGTAGGGCATTTGCCTTTGCACGCGGCCGGCCCATGCCGGCCTGGGTTCATCCCGGCATCCCATACGGTCCCCTGAGCACGGCCAGGAGTAATTCCTGAGTGCAGAGCCAGGAGAAACCCCTGAGCATCGCCGAAGTGTGACCCAAAAAGCAAAAAAAAAAAAAAAAAAAAAAAAAGACACCCCCTCCCCAACATAGACTCAGCTAAGGGAAGCCAAGGACTAGGCCAAAATTAATCCCACAGAGGCCGCCGTGATAGTGCAATGGGCAGGGAGTTTGCCTTGCACGAGGCCAACCCAGGTTCATTCCCAGCACTTCATAAGGTCCCTCAGAGCCTGCGCAGGCCAGGAGTGATCCCTGATTGTAGGGCCAAGAGTAACCCCTGAGCATCACTGGGTGTGACTCCAAAACAAACAAAAACTATGTCCACTTTCACCATCAAAGGGAAGTTGATTTCGGCAGCTGGAAATTCCTACCGGGAGGGAAGGGGAGGAAGACAGGCACGGAGCCGACTGCCAACTAACTGGCATAAACGGAACTCCGATGGGCAGAGCCAGGACTTGGCCGCGGACAGGCGTGCAGGGAACCCTGGCAGATTGATTCCTGCCGCCAGAAAGCCAACGGGCCCCCAGTTTCTGGGGTGGTTCCAGATGGACAGACCCCCTTTCCCCGAGGAGGGGGAGATGAGCTAAACGCTCTGGGGGTGGCGGATAGGGTGGGAGGTGGGGGAGCAGCTTTTTTTTTTTTTTTTTTTTTGCTTTTGGGTCACACCCAGCCATGCTCAGGGCTTACTCCTGGCTCTGCACTCAGGAATTACTCCTGGCGGTGCTCGGGGGACCATATGGGATGCCGGGATCAAACCCTGGTGGGCCACGTGCAAGGCAAACGCCCTCCCCACTTGACTATGGCTGGGGCCCTCATTTGGTTCCTTTCTGCCCAAGGCAGGGGTGGCGCCCCTTGCTTAACTCTAGATGCCTTGGTAATGAGTGGTTTCTCCACGGCTCCGGGAGGCCCCCAAGGGAGGAAGGTCACATCCCCACCGGGAGAGGCCCTGCTAGACAGACAGCGCCTTCTTTCCAGTAGGAGCAGGCTGTGGGCCTGGGGTGGGGCCTGTCCCCACTGACACACTGGGCACTGCAGGCGTCTCTCTAAAAGCCAGACACAGCCTGACCCCATCAGGAAGCCGGCCGAGGTGGGCCAAGTGGAGGAGGAGCGAAGCCAAACAGCTCCAGGTCGCTCGGCTGAAGACTGGGGCTCTCAGGCCCAGCTGCCTGCCTGGTCGATCTTTCTTGCGCCGCGTTTTTGGGTGCACTTGGAGGCGGGCGCGGCGTGTGTGGGGGGGGTGGGGGGGTTTGCTGCTCTCTCCCTCTCTCTTTTTGCACCATCAGGCCCCAGCTCAGGGCCAGAGACGCAGACAGCTGACCTTTGGCGTGGTACTCCACGGGAGCGCGCGCGCGCTCCCAGTGCGCACACAGCTGCCCCTCCCCGCCCCATCCCCCAGCGCCCTGGGCACACGCTGGGCCTCTGGGCACCTTGCCAAGAGCGCAGGAGCACCCTGCGTGGCACACTGGCTCAAGTTCCGGCACCAAGTGGCAGGGGGTGGGCTGGGGAGGGAGGGGCGGGCGGCAGTGGACTTAGCCGGCCGCGGGGCGGGCGGTGCGCACAAGTCAAGTCTCAACTTCCCGCTCTTCACGAGGCCGGGATCCCTTTGGAGAGGCCCCCCGGGAGCCGGCGGCAGGGGCTGGGAGTGGGTAAGCTGGGCGCGGAGCTCGGGCGGCGGGGCGGGGAGCCGAGGCGGGGGGCGCGGGTGCCCGCGGCCGGGGGCCGGGCTGGCCAGCTGTGACGTCCCCTATTAGCCCCGATGTCCTTCCCGAGGAGCCCGGCGGAGTTAAAGAGCCCTCAATGGGCGCTCTGGGGCGCCTGCAGCCTGACCTCCACCAGGGTTTAATAGTTTCATAGGAACTTCATTAAATCAATTACTCCGTGAGCACATCATCAGTTATTTGTAATTAGCAGCCAGGAGCGCGTTCGCTCCCCCCAGCCCGCGGCCCGGGGTCCCAGCGGGGTTGGCGGCGTTGAGCAAGCACTTTTGTTTGCGCGAGTGTTGACTCCCGGCATTATTCGGCCCGAGTAATCTGGACGTCTTAATCTAGCATTCAGGCGGAGAAGGGAAAACAGGGCGCAGGCCCAGGGCCAGCGCCGAGGACCGGGTCAGCCGGGCTCCAGCGCGTGCTCATCTCCGCGGCCCCCAGCTCCTTCCCCGGCTGGCCGGAGGGGCGAGGGCGTCCCGGTGGGTGCCGGCTGGGAACGAGCCGGGTCAGGAGAACTCCGCAGTTCAGTGGGGGAAGGATGACAGAGGGGGTGGGGGTGGAAGCGGAGAGCCAACGCCAGAAAGCGCGTCCTGCACAAAGGCTAAAGGGCCAGGCCCAGGGCGAGCGGCGCTGGGTGGCGACACGTGTGTGTGCGCGTGTGCGTGCGTGCGCGTGAAATCAGCCATTGCAACGGCTGGTGCCAGCCGGAGCTGTCGACTTGGCATGCGCCGTGGCCGCCCCCTCGTTGGTGTCCTGCTCGCTAAAGTGCTTTAATTGGAAAGGGAGGGAGGGAGGCGCAGCTGCACCGCGTCCTGCAAAAATCCCAGCGAGTGGTTAGCGGAGAGGTGGGATTGCGGAAAGTCGTGCTCGAGCCTGAGGGTCTGGGCCCAAACGAGAACCGGCCGGCCCAGGAGCCCTGATGCCTCCCGTGTCCGGGTCATGCCAAAGCACCATAGCGGCTGTCGGGTACCAGCTCCCGCGTCGGGGCTCCCCGCCCCCACTCCGCCGGCTGAAACTTGGGGGCTGTGCGCCTCGCGAGGCCGCACATCTCTACTTGTAGTTGCTGCGAAATCTTGCCTGCACAGGGAAACAGGGGACCCAGGAGGGCCAGCAGAGGCCAAGGGTCACTGATGACCCGGTTCCGGTGTCTCCGGAGCTAGCAGCGATGCTTTATTATTCACCGAGGCTAGGGAGAGACAGGATGG
>JAJIBD010010185.1:0-76932 GCA_021461705.1 Cryptotis parvus | reverse complement strand
AGTCTCATATAACTTATAAGGATAGTAGGTAGCAGAATCAACTTAGCTAGATAAAGGAGGACATATCACCTACTGAATACAAATCTGGAGCCAAAGTCAATGGGGGGGGTGGCAACCAAAGAGGGTAGGAGAAGACAACACAGAATAGCAGTTGAATGCTAGAACTTAAGATCCTAACACTGGTTGACCTTTGGAACCACCTAGGAAACAGTTGAAAAATACAGATCCTGAATTCCATAGGTCACCTAATGAATCATTAAAGCTTCAAGGGAATAAGCCAGGGATTTATGTCACAAAATGATATTTCAGTTGATTTTGCAAAGGGACCATTTTTAGGAAACAATGACTTGTGATTCATTCATTTATGCTTTCAAATCTTTATGGTTCTTATTTACATAGTTATTCCTTTTAATAAGGACTGACTAATAAAGAAAAGAAATGTAGGTGAGAGGAAAAAATCTCAACCTATTTACTGGTGTCCTTTTTCATGTGCATCTGTGTTCAAACTACTCCTGCTTTCCACTAATTTTAACCCTTTTATTTAGGTTGAGAAACAGAAAAAATCAGTTTATTCTTCTTCCAAAATTGTCTTTCTGAACACATGGCATTTTCACCTATTCCAAGAGCCAGAAACTTCCACAGGAAAAAAATGAACAAATTTATAAGTAATTATATTCCCCCTCCAGCCTTTCCCTTCCCTTGCCCCAGCTGGCATCTAGATTCTGCATCCAGAGTGGTCTGAGGGAGGAGAGGGTTATTACTCCTGGCAGAGGAATCCTTAAATTATGGCAAATAAATGAACACTTAGCAGGCGGGTCCTGAGAGGGTGCCAACCCTTGCTTTAATCATTTAGATAGAAAATGAACTGGATGAATCGTAAAATTCAGGGGAGGTTCATCCAAAAGCAGGAGTCAGGGAAGAATTGGATCATATAGGAAGGAGGCTTTTCCAAACATCAAGGAAACCTACATGGGCAATTCTGACTAAGAAGATTCACAGCAGGTATGGTTCCCACATCTGTTCCTCCATGAAGGTATTGTTTACTCTTGGTTCTGTACTCATGGATCACTGGTGGTGCTATGGGACCATACAGGGTGCTGGGATCAAACCTGAGTCAGTTGTTAATAAGAAGTGCCTTATTCACTATAATATGTCTTTTAGCCCCATCATGGTTATTTGAAAATGGACAATAATCATTGCAGTTGAATGAGAATATTTAACCTAATTTCAGAATTTGGGGAATATTTGAATGAGAATTATTTAACCTAATTAATAATTCTAGTTAGAATTATTAACTATTTCAGTGAAGCAAAAAAAAGTTTTATTTTTGGACTTTTGTTTGGTTGTTTTAGGAGACAGGCACATTTGGCTATGTTTGGTGCTTACTCCTGGCTCTGCACTCAGGGATCACTCCTGGAGGACTCCTGGTGCCACGTGGCTCCAGGGACTGAACCCCAGTTGGATGTGTCAAGTTCTTTACCCACAGTACCATCTTACTGGCCCCCAAATTTAGTTTTACATAAAATGGAATCTACTATATTTTCCAAAGGGACAAGATGTGCACATAAATTTAACCATTTGTCCATAATCACTGGGTCAATGGAAATATCCATTACAAAAAAAAATTAAAAATAGTTGTCACTTGTTACTTGTCTTACTGTTGTTCATAGATTTGCTCAAATGGGCATGAGTAACATCTCCATACATCCTGTCGAGTTCTTTATAACCCAAGGGCATTTGCTCATTCCAGAAACGTGAAGAGCCTCAAACCATTCATTTGTTCAGGTCATAGGAATGAGGTCTATTATTGTTACTGGCTTTTGGGATATCAAATATGACACAGGTAGCTTGCCAGGCTCTGCCATGTGGGTGGGTATACTCTCAGGAGTAGGCTTCTCATCTTGTGTGTATTTACTGATGAACCACAATGGGGAGAGATCAGCTTTTCTCTTGGGTGGAACTCTGATGAGCTGTGGAGTCTGGATGTTGAAAATGGCGGCCCTCATTTACTGATGAACAATCCAGGAAGACCACAGCCAATCTCAGCCCCTTGATATTTAGGTGACCCAAGGACCTATATGCTTGTCACATTTTGGGGGCCCAGGTAAACTGATCCAGAGACTCACAGACATGGGGCAGAGCAGCTACTGGCTTTCCCTTTTCCCAGCCGCTCATGAGGCTCCCAGGGAGGGATGGCAGGTTCTAGCCCTGGCCTGCCACCCCAGCAGAGCCTCACAACAAGCCAGATGACCCCCACTCCATGAGGGCCTCCATTTTCCACATCCGACTTCCCCTCGTCAGCACTCCACCTAGCAGACCAGTGGCCACACGGTTCATCAATAAATGCTGGTGATGACTACAAGAGTATGCTACCCGCACGGCAGAGCATGGCAAGCTACCCGTGTCGTATTTGATATGCCAAATACCAGTAACTGTTATAGACCTCATTCCGCATGACATGATGGAATGGTTTGAGGCTCTTTATGTTCCTGGAGCAAGCAGGTGCCCTTGGGCTCTACTTGCATGGGACAGGTCATATGGAGATGTTACTGGTGCCCGCTCGAGCAAATCGATGATGAACAGGAAGACAGTGACAGTGATACACATTTTGGGGCTAGAGAGATGGTGCTGGAGAGAGCTTGCCTTTCAAACAAACAACTGATTCTAGTTGAATCCAAGGTATATCGTCCCCCATGTACTGTCGGCTCAATTCTGTGCATCTCTGAGCATAGCCCCCAAAATCACCCCAGCCCTGCAGAAAGTACTGTGTTTCAGAAAGTTCACCCAAATCCCACAATGCTACTGAGGAAATGTTCTTCCAGTCATTTCCCTACTCTGAAGATACATAAGCGTAGTTTTGGGACTTGCTCTAAAGCTTTCAAGTCCACGATCTCACTGGACAAGCAGCTCTCTGGTTTTCAGTCCACGCTTTCCCTGGACATGCAGCACTCTGGTTTGTCCACTCTGGAGATGTCCATGTTCTCTCTTGAGCACACATCTCTCTTCTCTACCCTCACATCTAAGTGAATTTCATTCAATATAAACTATTTTGCTTCCAAAATATTAGTTTTAGGGGCCTGAGAGTACTGAGTGTTTTTATTAGGGGAGTGTTTTTTGGTGACATCCAGCAATGCTAAGGGGTTACTCCTGGCTCTGTACTCAGGAACCACTCCTGTAAGTGTTGGGAGAACCTTAAGTGATTCTGAGGATCAAACCAAGGTTGACTGCATGCAAGGCAAATGCTCCGCCCCAGGTACAGAGGTTAAGGCACTTGCTGGCCCTAATTCCATCCCAATCACCAACTGGCCTCCACTCTTCCAGAAACCGCAGCTGAGCCCAGAGCAGCCCCCTGAGCACCGCAGGGTGTGCGTGCACTCCCTCCCCTAGTTCATTTTGGAGTCGACTTATTAACCCAAACAGGTTCAGAAATGTGTTTCTAGGCGGTGCTGCCCAGCCAACAAAGGAAACAACAGGCAAAAAGAGAGAGGCAGCCTCATCCTGGCTCATGGGAAGACTTCTAGCTCTTGATTTCTGTTGTAGTTTAAAGTTGCAACAGTGCTACAAGAGTTTGAATTTCATCTTAGCCATGTGTAGTCATGGCAGTGTCCGGTCATTTTGATAAGTGGTAGATTACATGCTTTACATATAGAAGACCCTGAGTTCAATCCCTGCTATGGAAGGAACAAGTCTATAAAATTCATTTTTAAATAGGTTTCAAAATTCTGTTGACTTCAAATAGCTCACACAAAGTAACATTCACTAGAAATAAACCAGAATTACCTGGTCTCAGTTTTCTAGGTATATTGCTGCCTCCTGTCCTATGCACCTCTTCCCCATCCGTCTTTGAAGAGACTAATGGAAGAGACAATAAATGTTTCTGAACATGTTGGGCTTAGATTGTTTTCGAACCCAAAGTATTCATGAAAACATTCAGCTGATTGGATAAAATCAAAATATGTTCAGGATAACTTTGTGTGAACAAAAGAACATGGGAAAAAAAACGATCTCAATTTAGCCGTAACATTTACAAAAAGCCACTTTGTGATCACTATTCCTAATTGACTAGCACCAGTGAAATTAGCAACTGGATGATGAATTTATATTCATGCTCTGAAGCTCCAGTTGTTCCATTTTCAGCTTTATAATTTAACAGATGTTCAAGTGAGCCTTAGAAAGCATTCCAAGAAAGTCCTCAATCTATTTATCTATGGCGTGGATGTTCCAGCTCTGCAATGGGCACTTTCCAAAGAACTAAGATTCAATCTTGTCACTGTCCCTTGAGGTAGCTGGCTCCCTGGTCCTATTACAGATTTTGGAATTATTTAGCTATGCTTCTCTATTAACTATTTTGTTACTTAGTGACCTAATTTACCCTCTTTGTGACTCAGTTTCCTAATAGAAAGTAAAAACAATACTAAGACCTACTTCTTGGGCTATACTGAGGATTAAATGCGTTAGCACAAGTGAAAATGTTCAGGATATTTGTCTGGTACAAGGCAAGAACTTCACAGATATAAGTTAATATTTCCATAATCCTATTACAGTCAAGGAAACTAAAAACTCAATGCTGACATAACTTACTTAAAATTTTAATGACAAAACTTTGTAGCAGTTGGAAAGTGGTAACAGGTATCTTTTTTTTCAGTTCACAGATGCACATTTCAAGTTTAGAAAGATAAAAAAATAATGTAGTTTAGGACCAGAGAGTGTATAGTGGATAAGCCTCTTGCCTTGCATGTGGCTGACCATGATTTGATCTCCAATACCACATATAATCCCTCCAGACTGCCAGGAGTAAGCTCTTAGCCATTGTGTGGCCCCAACACACACACACATACTTGTGTGCACATAAATTAAATAATGCTATATAACTTTAAGTATAATTTGCATTTCTTCTTCCCCATTTTTCTATACAACTTTGAATATGTTTATAAATTTTGTATGAAAAGAGCCTTGTAGTTAACATTTTAGTACTATATCAAGTTCAGTGTTGCATTCTAGTCATAACTGTCATTTTTCAAAGCTACAAATTAGTATCTCTGGTCACTATTCCATGATAGACATAACAATGGGAATGGGGTATTAGTCTACTACTGTCCCATATTCCTAGTGCAAAGGCAAGTTAATAAAAGAGGAGAAATATGACTGCCTTGAATGATATCCACATTATTGCCAGAAAATAATTAAAACTTTGATCCCTAATTCTTCCAGTTTTTTAATTTTTACTTTTAAAAGTGGGTTTCCTCCTGCCTACCTCCTTACCAGGCCAACGTAAATGCCAAATGCATGTACTAAAGTTTAAAATGTGATGTGTGTGATATATATGTGTGTTTTCCCCTGAAGCTATTCTGGTGCTCTCACAAAGTCATTATTTAGACAGTGGTTAGTTCTGAGCAGCTGTGTAACAGACAATATAGGAAATGGCATTGTTCAGATTCCCAAATTTTCCCTCATCAGATACTTGGATTGCCTTAGAATATGAGGAAAAGTCCTAACATGTCAAGTGGGCCATCAAAAAACTCCAATTGTTGTTAACAGTTGTTTGCATTAGTTTGGTGAATTTTAGTTGGAATGTCTATAAACCAGCAAATGAATGAAGAGCAGCCTTCTAAGCAGTGAGGGTCAAGTGCTGGATTTAAATCAGCTAGATTTTACTAATACATAGTTCTGTATCTCTGTCAACAACCTGGCTCCATGTTTTACTTCATATTCCCCATTTTCCCACAAAAGTTACTCTTTGATTGGAGTTATGGACATCTACTTTACTGAGTAAGCTCAGGCTGTGGACTTCCCTGTTCAGATCAAGAAGGGTTATACACTTCCTTTGCCCCGTCATGAAGGAGTACCCTGACTACACACTTAGCTGGGTCTGGCAAGAGCACCCACATCCAGTCTAGACGCCAGCCTAAGAGAGGGCCTAATGCTAGGTTTCACCAGACTGAGCCTCGCATTTGTCATGGCTCTGCCCACGGTGATTCCTTTGATCTTGATCCTAGCAAACCACAGTCATCGACAAAGGTAGAATGGATTTCTGCTTCTGAAAAGCTTTGATGGAAATTCCCTTGATTTTCAATTCCTCTCTCTCTCTCTAGCCCCTTTCTGCTCCTTTAGGTTTCTCTCCAATGTGCAGCCCTAAATCCAGCTGCAAATCCAGCATTGGACAGGCTACCAAGCCAACATGAATCACATAACGCCCTGCTGTGGATATCCAAGGCCACAGCTGACCCACTGGGGAAAGTACACAGTCTTCCTTACTTAGGCATCCTAATCATAGATTCCAAGCTCAGCATTCTTCATTTAATTTTCTCTGAGAACTGGCTGGACTATGATCTGATCCTCAGAGTGGGGCAATCATTTCTAAAGGGCAGATTGTTAGAAAAGTTTGCAATTAAAACAACAACTACAACAAATAACTGCAGGCTCTTTGTGGTTGTAGTGAAGGAATGTGCCCTGTGTTCATGCTACTGTCATCTCCAGGATCTCCTCTGAAAGTAAGGATTATTTTCTGGGATTTTGTAACATTATGTTCTCTTTTTGTTTCCCGTGTGAAGAAAGAAAGCTTGAACTAGGTTTACTTGGCTCACAGGCCTTCAGGTTATGAAGGCCACTTATTCTACCAAGAAGGACCCTGAATTCAAGAAAATCATAGCATTCTTGAGGTGCGATCTTTCCTCTCATTTTACAAATGCCAGCGCTGAAACCTAGCAGAGGGAAACGTGCAGTAAGCCCATGGACATTAGCCACAGAGTCTATCTTACTCTTTCCATTAACAATTCAGAGCCTTCTGACCAAAGGTCCAAGCCAGTGGATGGTGTTTCCTAGTGCAGTCAGCCAATCTCCTCATAAATCTCTTCACCCAAGATGCATGAAACATCCACTTCACTTCATGACTACTGATTTGAGATCAAATTATTTATGTTTTTAAAGTTTTAGGGTCACACCTGGTAATGCTCTGGGATTATGTATGACTTTGTACTTGGAATTGCTCCAGGAAGTGCTCGGGGAACCATATGGAATGCCCGAACTGAACCTGGTTCAGGCATGTTAAGGCAAACACCATACCTGCTGTACTGTCTTTTCAGCCCAAGAGATAAGACTACTAATGTCCTATTAGAGAGATTGATGTAGACCCAGCATGCTCAAATGAAGGATTCTGTATGACATTTGCTAAGAATTGCTTTACCTTAGGACTGAGTACAGAGCCCTTCCCCTCCAGATATAGACTTCGATTTCAAGACTCAGATGACAGATAAATATATGTATTCAAATTGTTCTGCTCTAGACTAAAAAAAACAACACATGGTTGACACCAAAGACCTTCCTTCCTTCTCAAAAGATAGTATTATGGATTTAACAATGGGCATGGTGGGTTTAATGGTTTCATTTGAAAAGAAAATAAAGACAGCATCACTTTCTTTTTAGAAATTTTTTCTGTCAGGGTCTAATATTGCTTAGAAATCAAATATTTGCTGGAGAAAGAACTAGGAGGTGGCTCTGCACCGGCTTTCTGCCAAGGGAGAGGACAGTGGGATGAACTATGACTTTGCTCTCAGGTGTGTTGGAGAGCAGGACTCAGGAAGTGGGCAACGCACTGCTGACAGGTGCCTGGCTCTTGCTCCTTCTGGCCAGACAATCATCAGTGCTTCTGTGCTTGGCTCTGTTGGCCAGCAAATTGGGAGCCAGTTGCTTTCTGCCCTTGGCTCTGAAATAGAATCTCTCAGCTCTGTTGAGCAGAGATATCCCAGCAAGGTGCTGGTTGGGGTATTGCCTAAAGATTCCATGCCTCAGAGTAATAACTTTGGGGAAACAATTATGCACCCTTAACCAGAAGACCCCTTTGGATGGAAGGGTAAAAAGGAATGACCTCACTTCTTAATGTTTAAAGAATGAGTTCCATGCCTGGCAAAGAGAAGCATCAATATTAATGTTGCTATGACCCTGAGATATACTCCTCTGTTCCCACTATGTGGCTAAAATCAACATGGCAGGCTTGTCTACCAGTGTCAGCATTGCTTTCACGTTTTCATTTACCACTAGCCATGATTCTCTGCCATGCCATTTGTGCTTGTTGTTGTTTCTGTTGTCCTGAATGTTCTTAATTCTCCCTGTTTATACTCATGAGCAACTGATTATAGTTGCCCTTTTCCAACTCTTCCACTGTAATCAGATTTTCCTGAAGGTCAGTGGTACTGCAACGCCCTGGGATGGCAGGTTCATGACTTGCCCTTTCTCACTCTGAATGTCTTTGGTCAAGAGACCATGATATAACTGAAAATTAGTCTCTAGGGGCAGTAGGTCACTCTTTCCTTGAGAGCTCAGTTCAGAGATTTCTAGTGCCAATGTTACATGCCAATGAGAACAGCCATGCTGTAAACTTTATTTACATTTTATATAGTACAGTAACTTCAGAACTTCACCCATTCAAGGCTCTGAAATCTTATCTCTTAACAGCCACAGTAAATGAACTCATAAAATGAACCATTCATTTCCTGCACTTTGCAAGCTCAGCAATTAGAAAGCTTCGTTTTTAGCATCAGAATACTTACTTTAAGCAAAATTATTCTCAACAGATAAGCTTGGGATTACTTGTTAAAGAATTTATAGAGAATTCCATGACTTTTGCTCTGTCCTCAGGAAAGACAATTGGGATAACCAATTTGCCCTAGTTTTGTCTTCTTTCATGGCTCTCCTTTTCGATTATTTATACATTTTATGAAACTTTGGCTTATTATTCTTCAGAAACTATATCAATTATAGTTAGTTATATATTTTGTCAATAAGAAATATACATTTCTCAGTATTCTGATGCTTCTGTTTTATCTATGGTATTTTCTCTTCCCCAATTGACATTCGTCTCATCCATTTCGGTTTAGTTTCTAATGCACCCTCTTTTTTTTTTTTTTTTTTTGCTTTTTGGGTCACACCCGGCTATGCTCAGGGTTTCTACTGGCTCTGCACTCAGGAATTACTCCTGGCGGTGTTCGGGGACCATATGGGATGCCGAGGATCAAACCCAGGCCGGCATGGGCCGGCTGCGTGCAAGGCAAACGCCCTACCCGCTGGGCTAGCCGCTCCGCCCCACCCTCTTTTTAACAGTCTTGTCCTGCAAAACACTTCATTTTAATAGTTTGTGAACAATATGATTAGCAGAGGTTTCAGAGAAGTGAACCAGGTCATATCAATAATTAGTAGTAAAGCAAAGACATAATTTAGTCCTTTGGAAACCTTTTGGCTCACCTTTGCCTTTTTTAGAGTTCCAAGCTTCCAGAATTCAGTCCAGCCCATATCTGTACAAGCTCAGTAATAAGACCTCTCTGGATAGCCTGACTTCCTCCACAAAATCTACTGGTTGATCGAGCAGTTGTTTCTGATGTTACCTTCTAGCACCATTTTTCTATAAAAGATGGAAGGCCTTCAATCACTGGTCCTAGCCAAACCATTCAGATTTTATTCTATCTGAGGTAAACCTCTTTTGACAATCTCAAGTATCCAGGTAACTTTCTATTAAACTGTTTCCCTTTGCTCATACTTTTGCTCAGTTTTCCAGCTCTGGCAAAAACTCAGACCAACAGAAGTGGCAAACTGCTGGGAGGAAGGCCTTCCAAAGATCTTGGAAGTTTCAAGAAAGACTTTTTGTGGTATTTTTTGGCCCTGCCAAAATCAGGAAATACTGGATCACGCACAAGGAAACACGTTCTTGTGCAATTTTCAACAATCCCCCCCCTTCCTCTCCTAAGACTTCCTCCCAAAACACATTCCTCCCCTTCCTCAAATGTGGGTTTTTGCAGAGTCAAACTTTTGATAGTTCAGATAAGGTTCAGATGAGCTGCTGCTCTCTTGAAGACCGGAAGGGAACCTAGCATTTTGTTCTTTACTCATCCCCCGTAATGAGTACACCAGACTGTCGCTGTTAAGGTGGTTTGGGTCACATAGTGAAAATCCACATAATTGAAAGCATTAATCAACAAACAATTACATATAATGGTACAGAATGACTACTTGTAAGACCTAACATGATTCTGACCAAGCCTGTCTGTGGTAATAATAGGAGGCAAGCAATTGTATCACAGTTTTTAAAGAAATAAATAGTGTCTTTCTGTTTGTTTTGAGTTGTTAAAAAAAGATATTTTTTGAGGGTGCTGAGGATTCCAAGATTAAGATGTAGGAGGCCAACAAACTTCAAGTCATCCAACAAATAAATGTAAAGTACATTCTAGTAATTTTTCAGGATGGGGAGAAGACTTACATTTTTCAAAGGATGCTGCTTCTAGGTTATTCTTTAAAATGCCTCTTCATTATCCTTTAGCTGCTTCAAATCTTCAAAACTTTGAGGTTGGTTTTGAAATACTTATTCTTCTCATGAACTTGGGGAAATAGGGGAAGCAATTAGATCTTGTGATTTTTAAGGCTGCACTGAGGATAAAGTAAGAAAATATCATAAATTTTATTTCATGCTTTCTTGCCAATTGACAGAAATGTGCAGTCCATATGAATTCATATAACAAGGGTGGAATGTCGGAAAAACCAATAAAGATTTTGTGGTCTGACCTATAATAAATGTAGTTTGATTTAGAGTCTGTTTTTCACAACATGGCAAAATGAATCATAAAATAATGGGCCCTGAAACTCCTGCATTTTTTAACAATAGCCTGGGGACAGTTTATGGTGTAATGAATTGTAATTAACCCACCTTCAAAATCTTTTATGAGTATTTTGCCAATTAGCTCCGCATGCTTGCTAATGACTCACGGTGAGTGCATGTCTTTACAGAACCAGATTTTACAGTGAACATCCCCCTGTTAAATCAGCACAAGTGTGCAAGAGGGTAAGGATGACACAGGTAGAATGGAACACCCCCAACAGCATCACTACTTTGCCAACTTTATGGACTTAGCTATCCTTCGTCCAAGTCCAAGATAACCATAATGACTTGTGGTGTCAGAGGACTTTGGTTTCCAATGGATCGAAAGGAATGCTTCATTCCCTGTAGACACATCTGTTGTTACTTAGCACTAACATATATAATGCTACTAATTGTGGAGCCATCTTTGTTTTCTTTACTTAGCACTCTGGTTAGCATTATTTTATCTTCGTGGTTCATGGCTTTCTGCCACTGACAACATAAGTCCACTCTAGAGAAAATAAAATAACTACCAAGCTGTCTCCTTATGGTGCTTTTCTTTGAAATTAGAGGGGCTAGGTCCCACCAAACTTGCTTCCTTGGTTTCTAGTTCTGACTTTGCTATATCAAGAATTAATTCTTTTGTAAAAAAAATAGGGGGTGCCTCTATGGCTCCATGTGGCAAGCTGCAAAAGGGAATGCAGCAAGGACCAGGGGTTGGCTTTCAATGCCATGCACTTAGAAAATTAATTGCAACTAAGTTTAAACTTTTCTAACTTTTTATTACTTAGAAGTCAAATCAACAAATTCTGAAATTCATTTAAGAAAACTAACCATAAGTGACAAAGCTGCTACTCCATTAACTACCTCAACTATGTATGAAGAATTTAAGAATCTGTAACATTACAATCATTATTCCATCAAGAACCTATAATAAAACCAGTATTTTTTCAACCAAGAGGCCATGTTCCAGAATGAAGACATAGAGGTCAAGTTTTAGGGTATAACACAATAGTATTATATTTGGAGAAATTTAAGCTAGAAAAGAATGAATTCATAATGAAACCTACAATAGCAGATAGTAGTTCTTATGTTCACACTTTTCAGTAATTGATAGTACTAGGATAGCTGTGAGCTCTGGGTCATCAGAGATAGTTGCTCTGAAGAAGAGTAAAGAAAGAATTGAATCCTCTTGAGGTATCCCCTTGAGTGCATATTGTCTTATCATAAAATTTCTATGTAAGTTGATGATACTGCAACAGAAATCTTTGCAATTCCTTTGTATGAGCAAAGTAAGACATGTTTCCTACTGAGAGGTGGAACAGCTTTCTTTAAACTTCTCATTTATCTTCTAGGATCAGTTCCCTCACCAAATGTATAGAGTCAAATAATAGAAACATAATTTCTCTCTTGCCAAGACTAAATAAAAGTGACTTAGTCCCAAGCAGTTGAATTTTTTAAAAAAAATTATTGAATCACAGTAAGATACACAAGTTACAAAGTTGTTCATGATTGGGTTTCAGTCATATAATATTCCAGCACTCATCTCTTCACCAGTATATATTTGACACCACCAATGTCCTGAATATCTCTCCTTCCACTTCCACAGCACTCAACCACCCTACCTCTATGGGAAGCACTTACCCCGGTATCACTTCTCTCCCCTCTCGCTCTCTTTCTCTCTCTCCCCCCCACATATGATTTGCTACAGAGATTGAAAGGTGAAAGGTTATCATTTATACCCCTTTATCCATTTTCAGTCTTGTCCAGAGCGATATTTATATTAATTTTTTTTTTTGCTTTTTTGGGCCACAGCCGGCAATTCTCAGGGGTTACTCCTGGCTCTGCACTCAGGAATTACTCCTGGCAGTGCTCAGGGGACCATATAAGATGCCGGGATCAAACCTGGGTCAGCCATGTGCAAGGCAAACATCCTACCCACTGGACAATCACTCCGGCCTCAAAATTATATTACTGTTATACTGGCCCCTTCTCAATCCTAGTTGCCCTCTGCCCCATACTCTTATGGCTAGCTTTCTACTATTGATCAGTCCTTCAAGCCCCTATTTTTCTTGCCCTTGGATATTAGTATTGTCACTTGTCTTGCCATTATTCATGTTTTGCTCGAGTGGGCACCAGTAACGTCTCCATTCGCTGGGAATGAGGTCCATTAGTTACTGCTTACTTTTCATACCCCAAAAAATGAGTGCAGTCATTCTGTACTCAATATCTGTCCCTTTCCTTCTGACTCATTTCACTCTGCATAATTCTCTCCATGTCAATCCATTTATAAGCAAATCTTATGACCTAATTTTTCCAAACAGCTGCATAGTATTCCATTGTGTCGATGTATCATAGTTTCTTTACTCAGTCCTCTGTGCTCTGGCACTTGGGTTGTTTTCAGATTCTGGCTTTTGTGAATAGTGCTGTAATGAACATAGAAATGCAGATGGCATTCTGTTGTGTTTTGGGCCCCTTAGGAATAAGGGGCCCCAAAAAATTCCCAGAAGTGGAATTGCTGGCTGAAATGGGAACTCAATCTCTAGTTATTTGAGAAATGTCCATATTATTTTGCAGAAAGCCTGGACCAATAAGCATTCCCACCAACAATGAATAAGTGTCCCTTGATCCCTACTTCAAGTCAGCACTGGTTAGGTTTTTTTTTGTATGTTCCTGGAGCAAGCAGGTGCCCTTGGGCTCTACTAGCATGAGACAGGACATATGGAGATTTTACTGGTGCCCGCTCGAGCAAATCAATGATGAACGGGAAGACTGTGATACAGTGATACAGTTTCAGCCTCTATGGTATGAGATGATATCTCATTGTTGTTTTGATTGATAGTTCCCTGATGATAAGTGATGAATATTTTTTTATGTGTCTTTTGGCCATTTGTATTTCTTTGTTGAAGAAATTTCTGGTTTTCTCCCAATTTTTTGATATTGTTATACTTATTTTTTTGTGAAGTACTACCAGTGCCTTACATATCTTGGATAGTAATTCCTTATCTGATAGGTTTAGGGATAGTAATTCCTTATCTGATAGGTTTAGGGTAAACAATTTTCCCCTTCTGTGTGCTTTCTGTGTCTTAGTTACCCTAACTTTTGAGCTCTGGAAACTTTTTAGTTTAATGAAGTCCAATTTGTTTATCTTTGTTTCTACTTGATTGATCAGTGGCTCTTTAACTTTGAAGATGCCTATGGCTTCCATGTCATGAAGGGTTTTGCCTACATTTTCCTCCATGTGCCTCATGAATTCAGGTCTGATATTGAACTCTTAATTTGTTTTGACCTCACTGTTGTGCATGACTTTAGATAGAGGTTTGAGTTTATTTTTATACATGTAGAAGACCAGTTTTCCCAGCACCACTTGTTAAAGAGGCTATCATTGCTCCACTTCACATTTATAAACCAAATCAGAAATGAAAGAGGGGACATCACAAGAGAAACCACAGAAATTCAAAGGATCATCAGAGATTACTTTGAGAATCTTTATGCCATAAACCAAGTTAACTTAGAAGAAGATAAATTGCTGGACTCATATAACCTCCCAAGGCAGAACCAAGATTTGGAATACATGAACAGACATATCATTATCAAGGAAATTGAAATGATAATCAAAAGTCTTCCCCAAAAATAATGCCCAGTCCTTGAGGGATTCACTGTTGAATTCTTTAAAACCTTTAAAGAGGATCTACTGAAAATTCTTTACAAGAGTTTTCCAGGAAAATTAAGAAAAAGAAAAATCCCAAGTTTCTATGAGGCAAATATTACCCTGATACACAAACAGAGATACCACAAAATTAGAGAATTACAGCCAATATCCTTGATGAACACAGATCCAAAGAATCTCAACAAAATTCTAGCAAACAAAATCTGGTAGTGACATTTTTAATGAGCCCCCATCAAACACAAAGAAGTGAACAGGGGCTAAGTAGCTTCTTCAACTTTGGTGACTCTATAGTTGATATATGTAACCTATAAGCTACAGAGAATGAAGGCATCGGGGTAGAGGAAAGGCCAATATGCAAAACCCTAGAGTCAAAGGATTGGCTTATGCCTGTAGTATCCTAACGTGTCCCATCCTTAGCCTAACTCTAAAGTAACCTGTGACTCATCTCCTTCATTTAGGGGTCAATTAGCAATACAAATAATTCTACTGTAAGTTATAAGTAGAGAGTTGAATCAAATGGGATTATGCATCTTGAGATTTTTTTTGTTGTCTTTTTTTCACTCATTTCTTTTTTTTATTATACCCAGTAAAACATACAATTACAAAGGTGTTCATAATTGGTTCTTGGTAATACAGTATACCAGCAGGGGAGATACCACGATCATGCATCTTGAGACTTTAAATTAAGAAACACATACAGGAGCCAGAGAGGTAGCTCAAATTGCTAGCAAACGTGACTTGCAGGATAAGATCCTAAGCTCTATCCTAGGGTCTATAGCTGGCAAGTCACACCTTGTAAACAAAGAAACAACTTTGTTCCAGTCCTTATAAACAAAGAAAGCTTGACTAGAACGCCACTATAGAAGGTAAAGCCTCTGGAATTACAGCCTGGCTTTGAATCTCATCTTTGCCACTAACCTATGAACCTTTGAACAATCTATTAGTTTTTCTCTTCCCCCAAAATGAGGCTATACAATTCCTCTGCCATATTATACAATGACAGCATACATTAAGTAAATAAGTGCTAGATAAGCTGTAATGGCGCCTTCTTTCCTCCCTCAAAATGACTTACCTTTCTCCCACTGGAACTCATTGAATTGAGAAAGCAACCTTTCAATACGGTCATATTCTCTAATTCCTACAAACATAACTTTCACTATCACCCAATGAAATCCATTAACTGATATTAATTCAGAGACATTCAGTTTCAAGAATCAACAAGTAGTGATGGGGATTAATTCTGTGATTTTATTTTATTTTTATTTTTTGCCTTTTTTGGGTCACACCCGGCAATGCTCAGGGTTACTCCTGGCTCTGCACTCAGGAATTACTCCTGGCGGTGCTCGGGGACCATATGGGATGCCGGGATTGAACCCAGGCCGGCAGAGGCCGGCTGCGGTGCAAGGCAAACGCCCTACCCGCTGGGCTATCGCCTCCGCCCATAATTCTGTGATTTTAGAATAAAGTAAAATTAACTACATAATGTACATGGACTATATCCTGGACTTTGTCTACATAACATCATTTCAGTCAGTATAAGGAATTGAGTAGACAGCAATTCCATTCTGATTAAGTCTCAGAAGTTCAATCTCCAGGATGCAGCATTTTCACCATCAGTTACTTCATTCCTGGACAGTAAGCTTCAACTTTCCATGTTAAGTGTGTTATTACTATATTATAATCAGATTGCTTGTGAGGGCCATTGACTTGTAAACTCCTTGTTCTACTAGATATTCAATCCAGTTTCATTTTCTTTGCATTTTATATAAATGTAAAATGTTGTAAAAATTGTCCTCATTAATTGAATCTGAGGTAAAATACATCAACTCTTTCTTATTCAATAGATAGGGAATGTACAAGAGTTGAAAATTATTCACCTCGTTTTCTTTTCCCCA
This sequence comes from Cryptotis parvus, assembly GCA_021461705.1. Lineage (NCBI taxonomy): Eukaryota > Metazoa > Chordata > Mammalia > Eulipotyphla > Soricidae > Cryptotis > Cryptotis parvus. Next base: position 60,746 of record JAJIBD010010185.1, on the reverse strand, counting down.
ATTTGATTTGATTTTCCTCATTGGTGGGAGGGGTACACTTGTCAGTGCTCAGTGCTTACTCCTGACTCTAACTTCAGGGATCACTTCTGATGCGACTCAAAAGACCATATGGGGTGCGAGAAATTAAACCAAGTCATCTGTGTGCAAGCCAAGAGACTTACACTTTGTACTATCACTCCAGCACCATTTCCCCTGGTTTCAGTGAACACTTAATTATTAGTACTTAGGAATTTAAGAGAATGCAACTCTCTTAAATTCAGAATATGAACCTTGGCTTTTAATGGGTTAAATCATTGTAGTTGCTCATATAAGTTAATATTCTAACAAACAGATTTTTTTTACTCACTTTTGTATTTAAACTATTTTATATAATTAAATTTTGTTTTACAGCATTTTGCCCTTAGGTAAATGGAGGAATGAGATAGCATATAACCTATTATAGCTTGCATTTCTAAAAAATCAACAGAATAATTTAGGAGGTCTGTTGGGCAAGGGAAGAAACTTGATGACTATTGTAATCAACAGTCTTGTTGCTATGGAGTAGAAGTAAAAAAAGATTAAATTAATCTTGAAAAATGCTATTTATTTTTCTCAAGTATTTAAAACCTTTAACAAAAAACACATAGATCTATCCAATTTGAAATGGGAATTTCAGGAATGAGATTTAAGAGTCAGCTAAGTTTTAAATCTCTCTATTCAAAAGTATTTATGAACAAAAAATAACTTGTGTTTGCTGTTTTCGTTTAAAATTAAATTGACATGTACATATAGAGGATATATAAAAGAGAAAAGATTTGTTTTCCTTTCAACATATTGAAGTACATTTAAATTTTTCTATTTTAGTACTCTGTTTCTGTTCTTACATAAGGTTTAAATTAATGCAGTTTTTTAAGGTGCATTCCTTGATATAATGTACTTCCACTTTTGTGACTTCATTCAGAGTCAGACTATATAATCATACCATATAAATAATAAATATCCATATAATCATAAACCAATTTTTATGAACCAAATTGGGCTTAATATCATGCTAGGTATATAATAACTCAAAGGATATAAACTTTGACACAGTCTTCCAAGGGCTTACAGAGAGGAAAAAAAAGAGTCAGTGCATAAGATTTGCAAACAGGAGAGAAACTTAAAACCAGTTCAGCAAAGGTCAGTGAGGTATTCCCATCATTTACAGGTCAAGAGGGGGTATAATTAGAGGGAAGAGATAAGGTTGAGTATGTAATTTGGATGGAGATGAGAGAGTAGATAGGAGACTCTTATGTAGGTAGTGATTGTGTTAAAGCAAATTTTTCCATTCCAGTGAAATAGTTTTCTTTCTTATATTTAATGGGTTTTTATTTAGCATATTCTGTGTACATATTAAAAAGGGTTTAGTGATGAGTGCAAGAATCTGTCAGATTTACACTTAATGGGAAATATAAGGGCAATACTAGTCATATAAAACTTAAGAGCTGAAAGCATTGTGAGAGATCATGTCTTCATTCATATAGTAAAAGTGCAAAGAGGCATATAGTAAATATTGCAAATATAAAACCAGTAAGTATTAAAAAATGTGACAGACTTTGTTATGTGATTTGGTACAGCCAAGCAAAGACCCTTGAAATGGATAGCTTTCCCAGATAAGGAAGAATGGATTTGTCAGAGATATAGGTGTATTCCAAATCAAAACAATCTATTCTCACACTTACATTTTGATTCACGTTTTCAAGTTCAAACTGTCTACTGGGATTCCTTTCTGAAGGAATTGGTATGACATGATTTTAATTGCATAACTTCATTTGAGAGAATGTGCACAAGTTTGTAATCATGAACTCATTCTCCTGAGGACTAATTTCTGCACTCTGCTTTGCATTGGAAAGAGCAGAGGGTAGGAAATTAGTAGTCTATCTTGAGTAAACTGAGGTGATCTAGCTCAGAAACAAAGAATTAACTAGTTCTAGCCATTAAACACAGCTGAGGACATTTTTCCAAAGATCTCATAGAGCACCCAATTATGTCCCTAAGATTTAATGTTCAAATGTTAATACACAAATTTATGAGAATATTGGACTGAAAACAAGGCATAAACACAGATAAGGAAAAGTCAAGAGAATCTTCAAGTTTATCCTATTTATGGGGTCATAACATGACCCCATAAATTCCTTTGTGATTTGTGAATTAAATCTTCTATGATTTGAAATGAGGAAATATTTATATTTGTAAGAGTATCTTAGTATTTCCCATTAATAAACAAAATGAAAATTTACAGTTATAAGAAAATATTTTAAGAAATATAAAAATTATTTTCTCATTAAAATATTTTAGTAGTATGGGGAGATGGAGCAATAGTCCAGCAGGGAGGGCATTTGCCTTGCACACAGCCCACCTGGATTCAATCCCCGGCATCCCATATGGTCCCCAAATACTGCCAGGAGTAATTCCTGAGTGAAGAGCCAGGAGTAACTCCTGTGCGTCACTGGGTGTGACATAAAAAACAGCAAAACAATATATAAAATAATAATAAAGGAATATTTTAGTAGTGGGGTTCAAGCAATAGCACAGTCGGAAGTGAGCTTGCATTATACATGGGCAAGCTGTGTTCAATCCTTTGCTCTGCATATGATCCCCAAGCCCACCAATGATGATTCCTGATCACAGAACCAGGAGTAAGCCCTGAGAACTGTAGATGTGGACACAAAAATATTTCAGTAAAACCAGTCCAGCAGAGTTCAATGAGATATTCCCCCTATTTATGGGAATACAAATATATGAAAATATTACAACTCTCCAAAGCATTAATAATTAAAGAATACCTTGATACAAACTAGAGTATTGATTTATTGATACTAAGGTATGAAATTGATGAGATGGAAAGAACAAGTATTGTTCTCATATGTAAAATGGTATTAATTGTCTTCTCTTCTGCTTTCTGTTCTGGTGTAGAGACAATTTTTTTTTCTTTTTTGGGTTACACCCAGCGATGCTCAGGGGTTACTCTTGGCTCTGCTCTCAGGAATTACTTTTGGCAGTGCTCCAGGTTGACCATATGAGATGCCGGGATAGAACCTGGATCGGCCTCATACAAAGCAAAAGCCCTAATACAGTACTATCTCTCCAGCCCCACAGATGAACCTTCTAAACTAATAAAAACAACTACTCAATAAATAAGGTTGAGAATCTATCAAAGACATTGAATGCAATGCATGGCAAGTATTCAATGTATGTTATTTTTATTACTGTGGTTGCATTCTTTCTAGAATGTTAGGAGGATATAATTGAATTGCATATGATTTTCCATCTCAAAAATCAAACGAAGAAGGCAAAGTGACTTGTAGTTTGGAGCAAAAGCTATTAGACAGTTCTCAAAAAGATATTCACTTCCTAATGTTCTTCAGCTATTGTTCAATTCTTTCTTAGCATGCTGGCTTCGTTATGTCTTCAAATTCATTCTTTGCTCCTTCTCTGCTTTGTTCTGCATCATGGTGAGTCTGACTTCCTGAGATTTTGTTCACATGAACCTATCCCAGTCCCTTTGTTCTGGAATCAGCCAATGGGAAGACACTAGTGGAGGAAGAGAGGCAAGTATGATAGAGAAACTGGAGTATTTCCCTTCTCCTCCATTACCAATCCTTCTGTTTCAGGTGACATTTTTGGAAGTGGAAATACCTCCCTAATGACTCTAGAACCTATTTGACAGTCCACCATGGTCTTGATTCTAGGGGGTGAACCTGGTCCTTGGGCTCTAATAATCCCCTTTTTTCTTGTAGCTGTTTGCGGTGTTATTGGTTTTATGTTGCTGCACTTTCCTGGGGGAAAGTTCACATTTAATTCCTTGGTTCTTTCCTCATGAATATAATAATTTTTCACAGATATGTTCATTTTTATCCTGTGAACAGTAAGGAATAGTGTATTTGAATTTAAAAAATTATAGAGTGACATTGCTCTTTGATCATCATGCATGTTCTGTTATAAGAACTCCTAAAGTATTAACTTACATAGTCATCACTTTTTTCTCCTAGTTAAGTCGCAACTGACTTTAAACACACTTTCAATTGCATTTGATTTTCCTTCTTGAAAATCAAACTAAGAAGGCAAAGTCTTAGTATTTGTCAATAAGAAGAGTTCTAACTTCAAATATTCAGAGCTGACAAATAACACCTTCAGCTTAAACACATCAATAACATATGTGTAATGCAAAAGTAATACTTTGAGAAATATTTTAAAATCTGAGAGTTGTAGTGGATGTAGCGAGAGAAAGAAAGATGAGAAGGAAGGTTAGAGAATTCTATTTTTTTTTTTCTTTTTTGGGTCACACCTGGCAATGCTCAGAGGTTTCTCCTGGCTCTGCACTCAGGAATTACTCCTGGTGGTGCTTGGGGGACCATATGGAATGCCGAGGACTGAATCCGGGCCGGCATGGGCCGGCCGCATGCAAGGCAAATGCCCCTACCTGCTGGGCTATCGCTCCGGCCCGAGAATTCTATTTTATTTAAAGAAATTCATTTAAAATATTTGGATATCATATCACAAAACATATTCAACATTTCTTATTTTTTTCATATGGCCTACTTTAATGCATTGAATAAATGGATTTCTCTTCTTAAATTTTTGTTTTAAATCCTATTTTAACTAGTATTTTTTAACTAGATTATTCTGTAAGAAGTAGCAGATACCACTTTGAAATAAGTTAAATATAAATGAGACATTCCAGGCATTGCTGTTAGTTTTCTTTATCATTTGTTCATAATCTTTGTGACTGACCTAAAATATTATCTGATCTCACTAGGTGCCTTTGACCCTTCCTTTTCTTAGGAAAGTTACAATTTTTACCACAAAAAAATACAAAAAATTATCAAAATTACCATTCAATTAATGAGGAAATTCATTCAACAAAAATTCTTAATCTAGCTGAAAATTCTTAATCTAGCTGCACCCACCCTGCATTTTTCTCAATCCGCCCAGATATACTGATCCAGAGACTCTCAGACATGGGGCAGATCTGCTCCTTGCTCTCCCTGTGCCCAGCCATTCATGAGGCACCTTGGAGGCATAGCGGGTTCTAGCCCTGGCCCACCATCCCAGCAGAGCCTCACAACAAGCCAGACGAGCCCCACTCCATGGGGGCCGCCATTTTCCACATTCGGACTTCCCTCTCCTCAGAACTCCACCCAGCAGACCAGCCCATCACAGCCCAGATTATCGACACCCACCCTGCAGCAGTTTTTTTCTCAATCCAGCCCAGGTATGCTGATCCAGAGACTCTCAGACATGGGGCAGAGCTGCTCCTTGCTCTCCCTATGCCCAGCCGTTCATGAGGCACCGGGAGGCATGGCGGGTTCTAGCCCTGGCCTGCCACCCCAGCAGAGCCTCACAACAAGCCAGACGACCCCCACACCATGAGGGCCTCCATTTTCCACATCCGGACTTCCCCTTGTCAGCACTCCACCCAGCAGACCAGCGGCTGCACGGTTCATCAATAAATGTTAGTGATGACTACAAGAGTATGCTACCTGCACGGCAGAGCATGGCAAGCTACCCGTGTCGTATTCGATATGCCAAATACCAGTAACTGTTATAGACCTCATTCCCATGACCTGATGGAATGATTTGAGGCTCTTTATGTTCCTGGAGAAAGCAGGTGCCCTTGGGCTCTACTTGCATGGGACAGGTCATATGGAGATGTTACTGGTGCCCGCTCGAGCAAATCGATGATGAACAGGAAGACAGTGACAGTGATACACATTTTGGGGCCAGAGAGATGGTGCTGGAGAGAGCTTGCCTTTCAAACAAACAACTGATTCTAGTTGAATCCAAGGAGGCATGGCGGGTTCTAGCCCTGGCCCACCACCCCAGCAGAGCCTCAGAACAAGCAAGACGCCCCCCACTCCATGGGGGCTGCCATTTTCTACATTCAGACTTCCCTCTCATCAGAACTCCACCCAGCAGACCAGCCCATCACAGCCCGGCTCGTGCAGCTGCTTGCGGCCATGAGGTTCATCAATAAATGCTTTATTTGGAGGTGACTACAAGAGTATGCCTCCCGCACGGCAAGCCTGGCAAGCTGCTCGTGTCGTATTTGATATGCCAAATACCAGTAACAATTATATTAGGTCATTCCCATGACCTAATATAAAGGTTTGAGGCTCTTTATGTTCCTGGAGCAAGCTGATGCCCTTGGCTCTACTAGCATGAGACAGGACATATGGAGATATTACTGTGCCTGCTCTAGCAAATAGATGATGAACAGGAAGATAGTGATAGTGATAGCTGAAATTTATGAGCTTCTTATGTAATGTGTCACTTTTCACACTTTATATCTGTTTAATCAGTAAATGCAAAAACTGAGAGTGCCTGCATTTCAGAGCCTGGCAAGCTACCCGTGTCGTATTTGATATGCCCAAAACAGTAACAATAATAGAAGTCATTTCCATGGCGTCATTCCCATGAACGAATGGTTTGTGGCTCTTTATGTTCCTGGAGGAGCAGAGGCCTTAGGCTATACTAGCACACAGCAGGGACGAATGGAGATGTTACTGGTGTCCACTCAAACAAATCAATGAACAATGGGAAGACAAGTGATACAAGTGATATCTGTTTAAAAATTAACCTTTTTCATTTATTTATTTGTCTATTTATCTCTTTGTATTAGTCACTGGATACTTCTTTTTGCCTCATTTCCTCTCACTCCTTGTTCTGCTCAAGTTTTTTGGGTAGTTAAGCTTAGTCTCACATCACTTGTATCACTTGTATCACTTGTCTTCCCATTGCTCAAGCAGGCGCCAGTAACATCTCCATTCATTGGGAATGAGGTCCATTATTGTTAATGTTTTTGGTATATCGAATACACTACAGGTAGCTTGCCAGGCTCTGCCGTGACTCTGGGTTCATCCCAGGGGGACCAGTCTTTTTCTATTTCAGACCATCAACCAACCAGGGCCCATGCAGCAGAGCCCTTGGCATAGACAAGCCTGTCTCCTGTCTGCCACCTGTTGATGCAGCCGGCACTGCAGTCACACCTGCAACACCTCGAGGGGTGCAAAACAAGCTTAGTCTCACAGATGTCAAGTAATACTCTATTTCAGAGCTTTTGCATGTTTTCCCTGAATTCTGATATATTCTACAGTTTAATTGTTCTTTCTAACGAATGATCTCTAAGATGCTTCAATATCCCCACCTCCTTTAATTTACTGTTGCCTTTTACTACTTTATTTTTCATCATGACTCCTTTTTGACTAGAGTCATTCCTCTAGGAAATGCCCCACCCCTCTACAGACCAGAAACATTGCTAGACATGAATGATACATTTGTAGAGAGACACAATCAAGCCCCCTGTCCTCCTGGAACCTACATAGTTCACGGAAGATAGTGTGAGGCATGTTTAGAATAAAGCCACTAAGCTAGGTGAGAAGGCAGAGGACAGACCATTCCTTGCATGTCAAGAAGTGTCAGTGAAGGACTCAGTGCAAATATTTTATTCATAAAATAACATCTAATATAGAAGTGGAAAACTTATCTAGAGAAGAGAAGAAAGTCCAATATATATTATTGAACAAGCAAAAACAATGAGAAAATAGAGCTGGACAATTCTAGTAAGTGGACTATGATACTCCCCTTCCTGCTGAGGAAGAGGACAGCTGGAGTTGTTAGCTGCCATTCTGATTTGTGTTAAGGGCCTTCAGGGGTGTGTGGGGATAACATTAATTATACCTGTTTCCAGAATATTCTACTTGTGAATAAAGTGAGCTTTGGGAAGTAAAAAAAGACTTCAGGTAAAAAGTTTCAGGTATTTTCAGCACTACACCTTTGATTTAGTCAGGCACTAAAAACTGTGTATGTCAGGGTATTTAACTAGAGCACCAGCAATATTTACTACAGAATTACAATTAAAGAAATACAGAGTGATACAGTGTGGCCAGCACAGTGGGTAAGGCAACTGCCTTGCATGTAGCCAACAGGGATTCAATCTCTGGCATACCACATGAACCCCCAAGCACTGCAGGACTGATCTCTGAGCACAGATCCAGGAGTAACTTCTGAACACCACCATATGTGGACACACACACACACACACAAAGTAAAGAAATATGTACTAGTATGACTGTAAAATGGTTCTTATTTTTGGAATAAACCAGCCTTATCTAATATAGCTGAAGGTTTTACACACACACACACACACACACACACACATGAACCCAATCCTACTCCTTTTTAGATAACCAAGATAAGCGTTTGTGTGAATCAGTTTATGTGAATGAGATTAAACATTTAAAGACTAGTCATAGCAGCATAATTGAAATAGCTCCAAATTTGAAGGAAAAATAAACCTCAAATGCATCAATAGTAGCATGGAGAAATACATTGTGATGTATTCCTAGAACACGATGAAAATTATAAATAAGACCTAGAAGAGAAAAGAAAGTAGAATAATTAACATTTTTTCAGGAGGGGAAAAAATCTTAACCCATAAATTTGTAACATAGCTATGTTTAAAAATATTAAAATGTGGCAATACTAGAATTATAAAATATTAACTTCAATATAATTGAAAACTACATGCCAATAAAACATGAATTTTAAAAGTAGAAACCAATTATTTTATTTAAGCTTTAACAATGATGTGCATAAAAATCTGTATTGTTTTATTAAGTAATTTTATAATTGTTTTGAGAAAACTAGCTCTGCTTTCTTTTTTTCCTTTGGGGCATTGTGTGTGTGTGAGTGTGTGTGTGTGTGTGTGTGTGTAGGTGGGGGATGGGTGAGGATCTTGCCACACTTGGTGGTACTCAGGAGCTATTCTTGGCTTTGTGCTCAAGCTCTGGCCATCCTCAGATAATCATATACAGTGTCAGGGATCAAAGTGTCTTCTGTTGCATTACAAGGCAAGTACCTTAACTTTTTTTTTATCTTATTGGAGTCTCACCCAGCATTGCTCAGGGGTTACTCCTGGCTCTGCACTCAGGAATTACTGCTGGTAGTCTACCACATGCAAGCAAACAGTCTCTCAGCTGTGTTATCACTCCACCCATATCCTAACTTTTGTATTATTTCTGTGACCCCAAATTTGGCTCTTTGAAAAAAATAATAATAAAATAAGATAAGAACTAGAAGTCATAAAAGATACAGCTCTGTATATAGTGTTTCCTTAAAAAATAAATATTTAAATGGTATTTTTGGTAGAGAGTTCTTAAGGATAAGATAAATCAAACTGTCAAGTAAAAGTCATCTTAAACACTAAATTTGGATATTGTAGTAAACCAATTATCTGGGTTAGAAATCAATTCTGAAACAGTCTCCTCTAACATATTGTGAGATGAAAACAATGAAATAAAACTAAAGTTGGAAGAAGTCATTCTGAACATTTTACAGAATAAACAATAAGTCTTTTAGGTGTGTTATATGTTATTAAGGTTATTTCCTTTCTGAAGTGTATGTCTCTGTCTCTCTGTCCCATGTTGTTAATGTTTACTGTCTCTCTGTCCCATGTTGTTAATTACAACATGGGACAGAGAGACAGTAAAAGATTAAGGTGCTCGCTGTGCATGTATGTTACCGACTCTGGGTACTCCAGTACCACATATGGTCCTTTGTGCCTAGAGTCAAGAATAAACCCTGCATATTATCAGTTGTGACACAAAAAGTCTAAAAAATAAAATAGTAATTACATCAAATGCAGAGTTTCCTCCAAGAAAGACTTCTATAAAGTCACTTAGCTTCAATATAGAGAAAATTAGGTAATGTGAAAATAAAAACTAAACACTCTAAATATCTGAATCAAAAGTATTCAAATTTAAATGCCCACTATTAGGATTATCTAAATTCTTTTTTTGAGTCAATCGTCTCATATATAACCTTATCCACGTGTACCCAAGTATAAACTCAAATTATGTTTCTGAAAAGACATTCTGGAGTGGGAAAAAAGGGCAGTGACTGATTTTTTATTTTTTTACTTACGTTATAATTCTTGTTTTATTTTATATTAAAGTTCCCACCAGAAATCATGGTAGAATAGAAGGTTTAAAATTACTTCATAATCATAACACATTGCACAAGATCACCAGGTATTGGTTTCTACATTCAGAAACAAACCAACCAAACTCTGATAACAGAATATTTTATTATGTGAAATAAATATAAATACTTAAAATGTCCATATGAAATAGCTGTCATCTATAATAATGCTTCATGTCTTTAAGTTGTTACACTGTTTTTATATAGACAACAGCAGTGTAGGTGATTTGCTGTCAAAAAGAAATGTGTTTTCCTTCATGGTATGATTTTAAATTCTACTAAAATTCTAAAAGAAAAATACTATGACAATACATATAAATTATGTATCTTAATGAATGTTATTACATATATCCTTCAACTGCCTACATATATTTATGAATTTATTGAGGTTTCACGAAGTAATTGAGCTGCCTACTTGTGGTGTACAATTTGATCGATTTTGGCTTACCTATATATCTATGAAGTCATCACCACCATCAAGATAACAAATATTTCCCCCCACTACCTATCGTTTTATCAAATTCAATCTCTCTAACTCTGTCTTTTTTCCTTCTCTCTCTCCCTCTTATTCTCTACCACCCCATTCACTTCTATTAATAAGAATTTTCTATGAAATGATACAGAATGTCTCTTTTATCTGACCTCTTGTACCAGCATAGAAGTTGCTGGTTGGGATATATTCAAGTTGTGAACATATCTCTGATCTCCTGTTTTCTTCATTTTCCTGCTGGATAATGAAACAAATTATAGAAAAATACCTCCACAATCTGACTTTTTAAAAAGCCGTCTCAGAAAATGTGAGCTAACCCTGATCACTTACTTACCTTCAGCTAAAAACTTTATGTCTAGATATCACTCAGAATTCCTGACACATAATGAGTGCTCAATAAATATTTGTCAAATAAATATTTATTATCTTGATTGTGGTGATGACTTCATAGATATATAGGTAAGCCAAAATATTTGTCTAAAATATAGATATCAGCATCTCTAACTTGGAATCCTTTTACTCCATTGAGAAACTTGAATGAACTCCAGGATTTTTTGTTTCCAAACTACTTATCAGTAAAAATCTTGCTTTAGAAGACAAAATCAATTTGACTAAACGACTAGTTAACCTGATCTAATCATAATGAGATAAGGAAAATACCATCCTCCACCACTGAAGTGAGTTTCTCTCACCTTCACAAGTAAACATTCTTCCAGTTATCTATAGTTTGTCTGCTCGATTGAATTTCTTCGAAAGAAATGAAGAGAATTGAATCTATAAAACTACCTTGTACCATCTGATTTATTTGTCACAAAATGATACAAAGTAATTATCTCAAATATAAAGATGACATCTACAATGGTTATTTGAGTTTCTCTGAGCTGAAAATAATACTTTCAATAAAATTTATTCCTGTGTTTGAGTTCATCATTAATTTTTCCTGAAATTATTGGGATGTACACTCATACTGAAAATAAATGTTATGAAACACAATTTGAGAGAGAATAAATAATTGACTTAGTTTATAAAATTCTCACTTATGGGAAATAGCTAAGGTATATATGTCCTAAAAATTGTATTGTTATTGATGTTGCTGTTGCAATCACTCACTATATTAGCTACCTACTGTTATATATCCATACTATCTCCAACTAAGCAATTGAAAATAATACGTATTTATTACCTCAATTTCTGTTAGTTAGAAATCCAGGATTTAGCTGGATCCTCTGCAATGTTGCATTCAAAATAATGATTAAGTTGCAGTTATATCTGAGGTTTAATGGCAACAAATATGTTTCCAAACTTGAATGAGTTATGGCAGAATTCAGTTTCTCATGGCAATGGATTGAGGATCTCAGCTATTTGCTGGCTGTATTGCACAGCAGCTGTTCTCGACTCTGTTCTATGTCCTGCCCGAATATAGAAGCTTCTTTTATCATATTAGCTCTAGAGTCAAATGGAGAGAGCCTTTTGGTGAGTTGCAATCTAATGTAACAGAATCATATGTGGTAAACCACCATCTTTACCATGTTCTATTTGTTTGAAGAGAATCATTACTGCCAACGTTTAAGTAGGGAGAATTACAGACAGACATGAATACCAAAAGCAAGGGATAATTGGGAGCCATTTTGGGATCTGTTTGTCACACCAAGAATATCCAAATAGTCACCAATCACCACACTTACCCCTCTAAAGATAGCGTCTCACATAACATAAAGAGAAGAGGATTCAACATAGCTTGCTCTTACAAACCTTTCTAAAGATAGTGTGTCTCTAAACATCCTGCTTAAAAAGTATGAGGTCTTTACAAACAGGCCAACAGAAAGCAAAATGCTTTCACGTCTAGAGACCTAACAACAGTATCTCTGATATTTCGGATTTTGTACTCGGAAATGCTTTGATGCATAAACACGTTTCACTGATGTCCACAATAAATAGACACAGAAAATAAGGGGTTGTTGGTCATCCCTATTTTAACATGGGGAGAGCCGGAAAACAGAGACATAACTTGCATAAGTAGTATAATTAGCTGAGTCCTTGCCTGGGGATTGCCCTTGGATGAAGAAGGTTTTCAGTCTCAACAAGTGCTGGGAAGACTGGTTCACTGTTGGGAACTTGTCACAGTGTGGAGGCAAGGAGTGGAAGACAGGATAGAGATAGGACTACTATGACAGTAATAGAAATGATTGCTCTGGACAAAAATTGAGTGCTGAGAGTAGATAAAAGGAGATACATGATAACCTGTCAGTACCTATATTGCAAACCATAATGCCCAGAAGGAAAGAGAGTCAGAGAGACAGTAAAAGAGAAGAAAAGCACCTGCTATAGAAGTAGACTTGGGGGCTGGGTTGCTGGGAGGGAAACTGGGGACATTGGTGGTGGGAAACACACACTGGTGAAGGGACAGGTGTTGGAACATTGTATGGATGATGCCTAATCATAAAAACTTTGGAACTGTGTATCTCATGGTGATTCAATAAAAGATTAGATAGATAGATAGATAGATAGATAGATAGATAGATAGATAGATAGATAGATAGATAGACAGACAGACAGACAGAAAGACAGAGATAGATAGATAGATAGATAGATAGACAGACATACAGACAGACAGAAAGACAGAGATAGATAGATAGATAGATAGATAGATAGATAGATAGATAGATAGATAGATAGATAGACAGACAGAAAGACAGAGATAGATAGATAGATAGATAGATAGATAGATAGATAGATAGATAGATAGATAGATAGATAGATAGATAGATAGATAGATAGATAGATAGATAGATAGATAGACAGACAGATAGAGAGAGAGAGATAGATAGAGAGATAGAGAGATAGAGAGATAGAGAGATAGATAGAGAGAGATTTTTCAAAGAACGCTTTCAGTCTCTGTAACTCCTGCAGGCAGCCTGCTTCTAACCAGTGGCCCATGCAGTGATGCACAGATTCAGACTTATTTCCATAAAGTAAACTATTAAAAGTAAAGTAGTAGTAGCTATGTAATACATAAAAGTGTGAGGAATCTTGTTAGACTACTATATGATTGGGAGGCTATTTTTTCCCAATTACTTCAGCAATGGTTTTGAGTTTTCCTGCTTGCTCAGGCTTGCTATCACTTTTATGATGTTGTAAAAGGAAAATAGGAACAGAAAGTGTAAATGAGCTAAGAATATTTTCAAACTGGCAGAAGACTATAAAGTCAAATGGCAGTACGCAAAGGATTCTCCACATCCCACATGGAGATATAATGCCTATTCTTCTCATTTTATTTATCTATCAATCCATCTGTCTAGAGACTCTTTCAGTTAGTTGCTGTCATAACTTCTAACTTCTTTAAAGCCATTATTATTGCTCTCAACATATAATGTGCTATGGCCTTGGGCAAATGACTGTACTTCCTAGAACTCAGATTTCTCATCCATAAAATGGTAAGGTGACACCTAATGGAATTACTGTAATGAATTAATCATTACAAAGAACACAATCTAGTATCTAAATATTACAGGAAGAAAATAATTTTTTTCTTCAATTTTTCTTACAAAATGTAATCACCAAGTCTTTATTCATTGCTCAGTTATTCTTTAATACTTCAACCCAACCTGTTTCTGATAATTCCAGTTAATGCTATGTTGGATAATTATTAGTATCTCTTCCTTTCACTCTCCTAAATACTTTGGTTTTAATGATAGTTATCGAGTGACTCTACTAATGGCCCACCCAGAGATGAGGGAGAGAGAAAGAGCACTTTTGGAAATGTGTTTCACATATAGATTATGGGTCCTTAGTATACAGTAGCTTTTAGGAGATAAAAATTCAAAGTGTAGAATGGCACATTGTCTTATAAATCAACAACCCCTGAGAATTTCTTTCTGACGTCTTAGAAAAGATTACCTTAGAGTCTGATTTTCTGAGACTAATATAATCAGCCCTTTTCAATCATCTATTCTGACTTCTTGAGTCCCTTTTTTTTTGTTCTTTTTTATCCTTGTCATATTAAGTGGACTTTTCCTGAACTATCAATATTATTAGTGATTTCTTTCAAAACCTACTGATGTGTTGACAATTTATGATACTTTCCAGTTCTATGCTGTAAGATATTATGCAAATAACCATTCATAGGCTCTCATTCTGAATCTTTCAGACATACACTTCAACTATTATCTCTTCTTTTGTTTTGCGACATGTCTGGCAATGCTCAGGGCTTTCGACTGGCTCTGCACTCAAGAATTATTGCTAACTGTGCTTGGAGTACCATATAGGATGTTGGGGATCAAACTTGACCCGGTTTTGTGAAAGGCAAACTATCCTACCTGCTTTACTATTGATCTTGTCTCAACTTCAGTAACTCTTGTAACCACCATAAAATAGACTGATGAAATTACCAACATCTATTTAAATGAAATATAAACAAGTAATCTTGAATATACAAAGAAGCAATTTCAAAACGAGGCAATAGTACCAAGGAGATAGTGCAGGGTATTAGAACATACAAGAACCAGTTTCAAGACCCCAGCACTGTTTGGCCTCCTAGTGCAGCAATGTGTACCCCTGAAGTCCCAGGGCTGCTGGCAAGACCACACAGAAAAGTTGTAGAACAAAAATGGAGATAACCAAAGAGCCAAGTCCCTACTCAAAGAGAAATGATGGTTTAAGGAAATAGTTGAAAGTTCACATCTCCATGAAAGGATGTGCTGAAAGAACAAAATTTTCATGATAGTCAAACCTGAGAATTTATTCAGTCTGTTTACTAACAGAGAGGAAACTTTGTTTTAGCAAAACATTAGAAAAGAAATACTAAGTAACAAAAGTGGTTTCCTTCCAATAATGGTGTAGGGGGTTGCCTTTTCTTTCCTTTCCTTTTTTCTTTTTTCTTTGCTCTTATTTCCCTTTCTTTTCTTTTTTGTTTTCTTCTTTTACGTTTTATCTTTTTTTAATTTTCATCTCTTTCCTCCTTTCTTTTTTAATTTCCCCTTTCTCTTCAATATTTTCTTTTCCCTTTATTTAACTTCAAGATAAGGAATCTATTGATCCTATCATTAATATGAGCTCGAAAGAAAGCAAACCACTCCCTAATTCCAATGGAAGAAAATGCTCATCACTTTGTAAACCATGAACTTTTTAAATTTGTAAGCCATGAACTTTTCAATTAGACCCAAGGTCTTTGAGGACATTTCCCGGTGAGAAGAACCCTAAAAAAAAAAAAGCACTTTGTGATGTAAAGAAGCTGTGTGGAAGGGAGAGCAGATGCCAGAGGTGAATCAGTTCAAGCCTGTAGGTTTTCCATTCATTCTCTAAATAAAACTGTTTCATCAAGTATATAAATCTTTATTCCATTTTATGGTGACAAGAATAACAAAATTCATATAAACCCAAGAGGGAGAAAAAAAAACCTATGTAAAAAGTCTCCAAAGTGGTACTCAGGAGCTTTGTACTGTGTTCTCTAAAAGCAGAAATATTAAAAGCCAAAAGCAAAACATTTTTGATTCTAAGAAGGTGACAAGTAGCTACCAAATGACCTCAAATTGGAGCAGTTTAATTAGGTAAATATTGCATAACCAAAGGACAATGCACTTAGTGACCACTTCAATTCACGAATCTAGGATTCCTAAGATAGTTAGAGTATCACAACACAGTCACAGGCGTACTAGACACGGAAATGAAATAGTACCAAGGCAGTATTTGAAGGATTTTATTTAGGTAGATTGATTTGTTTCATCTGCAACCCTTGAGAGTGGTAAAATTATTATCCCACTTTGTAGATGAGCCAACTGGGGCTCAAACAGTTGAAATAACTTGCCCTAGGTCATAGAGCTAATAAGTGTGGCAGATCAGGAATTTGAGCTCCAGAAGGCTAATTTCAAAGCACATACCTTTCACCACAACATTTTATATATGTCTATAGAGCAGTTCCATGTACAGCCAATAGCATACAATTTGTTTCTATGCAAATTTGGGGGGGTGGCTAGCAGAGAAATGCCTCTTTTTTTCTGGTAGTTCTTAAATATAAAATACAGATTCTGAAAGGCTGATACTTTGAATTCAATGTCTAGGATGCATTGTGTGTGGGAAAATGATGTAGGTCTATGTTTGTGATGTTAAGGAAGGTAACTGGGTATGAACTTTTAAATATTATTTGTCAGGAGGGACTAGTGGCCTTACATTTAATTCTGCTTCCAGTGGAAGATCATAGGATAAGCACTAGAGAAATTACAAATAAACTTTTCCTTAAATATAAACAAGGGCTGTTTTGAGATGACTTAAAACATATAGCACGAATACGTTTTTAAAGAAAATATTCACTTATCTTTACTTACTATTGGAAAGAACTGGAGATAATACCCATTTCATGTGTCTAATTTTAAATAGCTCAGAATTAACATCACTGTATTATACGTCCATTTTTATTGATTGCTTAACTATGCCTAGTAGTTTTCAAAATTGCTCCTTTACTTAGGTTTCGCCCCCATATGTCAGAATAAAATAAACCCAAGCTGAAAGCTTTCAGAACACCTATTTTTCACAGTTTCCATCTACAACATAACACAATTAGTATACTTGCAAAGATCCATAAGAGAGTTTTAATCAGCTTAGCTTGGGTTTCAAGGTCTTGGTTAAGTTTAAAATCAAACTTCTCTGGTTCAGTCACAGGATAAGTTTCAAAGGTTTAAAAAAAAACTCCTCACATTTCCATACTATACAAACCACTCCCTTCTGTCCAAGTGTTCAAGCAAAAGGGAAAAATATCAGTACTTGGAAGTTAGAATTAGCATTCAGCCCCTTTTCCTGGAATGATCTCTCCTAAACTATTATTGATTTGTAGGGGTACTAGAGGAGGGAAATCTTTACTAAAGTTGGATTGGGGGAAGAGAGGAGAGAGAGAGAGAGAGAGAGAGAGAGAGAGAGAGAAATCCTCTAGTCCACAACTTGCAACATAAACCCAAATCTTCATTTCATTAAAACAATAAAAAATAAAATTAGAAACCCTAAGCACTAGGTGAACCAATCCAGGCCATATATAATTAGCTCTAATTGGTACCTCTCCACAGAGATACATTCTTTACCTGTAGTCAAGGGATACTCAGAGAGGTGAAAAATTCTTTTTGACTTTGAAAAACATCAAAGCAATTTCTGCTAATCTGACCCTCATATCCAACCCTGAGTAGTTGCTAAAGATCCAACATCAATAAAGAATAGAGAATTTCAAAGAAATTTCATCTACTTGTTCTAAAAGAGCAAATGGTGAAAGTGAATAAGAAATGAATATACTAGACTATACTTTCCAATAGCTAAAAGTTCCCCAAGAAGTATTAAACCTGTATCCAAGTTGCAAAAGTGGTTCTGTAGAGATCTCAAGGAAATCCCTTGAGGTACAACCAAATATAAAACTTCAATCATTGTTCTTCAGGGAGTTACTTTGTAAAATTAATTAATCAAAAAGCAAAATAATGACATTTTATCTCTTGCAAGTGGAAGGCAAATGTAGTTTTATTGTCCTATTGAAGAATCAGATTGAATAATTTAGACTCTTTGAACAAATAAGAAAAGAGAGTCAGAGAATGAAACAGTCATTCTGTTTCAACAGAATGAGCACATGCTTTGCATATGGGAGTTCTAGGTTCAATCCCCACCAGCGCATGGTTTCCCGAGCATCAAGCCAGAAGTAGTCCCTAAGCAAGGTCAGGTGTGCCTCCCAACACACCTGTATAGAAATACAATTTTATATAATTTGTATTATCTAGAAGATAAAATAAAAGCGACAAACTGACCATTTACCAAAGATATATGTGTATAATGAAAGGGGGAAAAAACTTAAGACAAATTGAAATTTCTTCAGGAGTGAAAAGTTAAGTGCAGTTATAAGCACATGGTCTGAGATTCAGATCTAGTCCTAGTTTTACTAAGTATTTAGACAAGGTTTAATCACTAATTTCACTGAGACTATGTGCTGGCATCTGCCAGTGAATATACTGAATTAGAAAGATCCCCAGTATCCCCTCCAGCTCAGAGACTGACGTCACGGTATTAGAGACACCAATAGGAAGTTTACACATGGCCAAGTTTTCTGCAGTTCCTCTTCCTTGCACTGCCAGAAGCAAAATATGAAATTGGATGTTTCTATTTTTATGCTAAAATGGAAACAGAGGTGGGAAGGATAAAAGGAATCCATCATGCAAAAGAAACAGTTTTTGTTTTAAATTTCAAACCCAATAGAAATTCTAGCCCTCCAAGAATATTATGAGGTTGTAATCTTAGCTCTCTGCTTACCTGACCTTTAGCAGCAGGGAGTAGGCAGCAGCGAATAGGTCTTGGAAGTCTACTTCCTAAATCAGTCTCATTCCCTCCAACTCCTGCCCTTTTTGTGAATTATTATACCACCTGGCACCAGGAATATTATTGACTCTGGAGCAGGGAGCTTAATTTTGCAATAAATTTTACAGATTGCTAACTGAAAAACAAGAACAAAAATGAACTACTAGGTAGTTGAAACCGCTGACTCTCACTGCTCCTTCCTGCCCCTGGGTAATTTATGGGACAGAGATGGGCTCCCACACTGCGGCTGCCACTTTGGCTTGGCTGCTCTGCTCACCGCGTGTGGGGCAGCAAGCCAAGGAAGGAAGCCATGCGCCCTTGTCCGTGGATTGCAAACCACACTCTGCATGCAGGAATTCCCACAGCAGCCACCCTACAGTCCTAGCTCCTGGATCTCGACGTCAAAGTAAATGTGAAACTTAGGGTATAGTTCCTGATGCTCGCTGTAAAGAGATTGGGAAAAAAATGCTTTGCGGTAGAATGGAATTTTCAGTGCACTTTTATGTCTTTCAGTTCAACATATATTTAAGTATTTCTTACTGAACATTAATTAATAGATTAATGTACTTGTTTAAAAAAATAAAACATGGGGCCAGAACAATAGTACAGTGGGAAGTGCGCTTGCCTCATGTGGCTAATGCAGATTTGATCCTCAGCATCCCATATGGACTCGAGCAACCCCATGAGTAATCCCTGAGTGCAGAGCAAGGAGTAACTCCTGAGCATTGCCAGGTATGCCCCCAAAGGCACTATGATCACTCCCCAGCTTCAAGTGAACTGCATGCCTAGTATCCTATCATATACTTGCAAATGAAACTAATGCACTTTCATTAAAAATAAGATAAGACATGATTTCTAATGGTATCAGATATTACTATGTAATAAATCACCCAAAAGCTTTTGTTACCGTGAGAGTGGATATCTGAGCTCCTGAGTTCTTGAGCATTGTATGGAAAAAAATTGCATGCAAAATTCCAGATGTTTCGAAGTTGGTTTATTTTATTTATAGTTTAAATAGGAGATTCAAAGTCTCTCGCAATGTCTAAATTACTCTCTTTACTAGTAAATGTTACTAATCCTGTCACTGATGCCCTATCCACACTACAATGTTCTGGTTCTGTCCTGCATCATATATACAGTATGACAGCCATGTCTTGTCCCATTCTCAGGCCAGGGTATGCGCTCCTGGTCTGAGGTCTGCAGCTGGCACCCTGTAACCTATGTCCAGGATCTCTCTTTGTCTTGCTTATTTCTCCATATTCACATGGATGAGAACCTTTGCTGGTGCGCTATTTGTCTTAGCAATAGTGAGAAGACAGAGAGAGGCTGCCCTCTGTCAGGTGCGTGTGAAAAGCCAAAGAGCCATGCTGGGGGGTCTTCCTTTTTATGATTTACTCCTTCCCACACACTGACTCATTCTAGTAATTATTTGGAGGGACTGTTTTTCAGATAGTCCCTCCAAATAAATGACCAATGAAATTAATGACATTATCTGGTTTCCCTCTTTTCATTCCCACCATAACATTGTTACTTATACACTATTATTGGGTCAGCTAGAAACTGGCTACTTCTAGGATATCTTCAATTAGGATGACTTGACTTTGCTTTAAGTCATTTCTCTTTTGTTTCAGCCAGTAGCCTGGACTCCTGGACTTGCCACCTGTGGTAGCAAAAATCTAAGAGAGAATGTGAATATGCCCCCGTAATTTTTTTTCTTTTGGGTCATACCAGGCAATGCTTAGGGTTTACTCCTGACTCTGCACTCAAGAATTACACCTGGCGGTACTCAGGGGACCATATGGGATGCCGAAGGATCGAACCCAGGTTGGCCGCATGCAAGGCAAACGCCCTACCCCGGATTATCGCTCCGGCCCCTGCACCAGTAATTTTTTAAATGTGTTACTGAGGCTTCCATCAGTCAGCCTCAGTAACACATAACCAAGATGATGTGCACACGGACATCCAAAGAAGAATGGCTGTAGGGAGACATGGAAAAGAAGGCCTCATAATTCAAACCAATCTGCAAGCAATGACCTTGAAGCACTTGAAGGTTATAGTTTAGATGGCTGAGACACTAAGACAAGAAAATGTTCCTTCTAATGAAATGATACCTCTAAATCGAGCTTGGAAGTACACATGCTCATGGGGTACCGTCAGAAAAAGGAGTCAAAAGATACAGTAAGCAGAGGATCCCAATATTCATTACAGATGATATAATATCTATAGGACAGTCTCAGTCTCTGCTCTCTTCTGTTTTTCCTTCTGGAAAGATTTTTATTTTCTATGCTTCCATATTCATGCTCATCCTCCTGTACATCACAGTTCTCTGTACCTTTTCATGGGCTCCTTCTCCTTTGACATCCTTAAAAGTTGGCAATCCTAGTCCAGTATTAACCATGCATAGGTAATTGTTCAGAATTTGGGTATTCTTGAATATCTATTTCTTGCCCAGACATTTTTATAATCCTGTTACATATCTTATTAACTTCTGGATCGGTTCCGTGTGTGTGTGTGTGTGTGTGTGTGTGTGTTTGGGTCACAACTGGTAGTA
The DNA here is from genome assembly GCA_021461705.1 of Cryptotis parvus. Classification (NCBI taxonomy): domain Eukaryota; kingdom Metazoa; phylum Chordata; class Mammalia; order Eulipotyphla; family Soricidae; genus Cryptotis; species Cryptotis parvus. Next base: position 39,390 of record JAJIBD010010185.1, on the reverse strand, counting down.
CTCAGAGCTTACTTCTGGCTCTGTGTGCAAGGATTACTTCTGGCAGTACTCATATAATCATATGCCAGGTTGGCAGCCTGTAAGCAAATGTCCTACCCTGTACTATCTATCCTTCTGGTCCCCTGAATCATTTCTTGAGGCTGTGTTCCAAGGTACTTCAAGTTCATTATCTTTTCCTCAATCTTGTTTCTCTTCCACAGCTTTAAAAGCAATTTTTGGCCCCTAATATTTGTCCAGACACTTTAATTAGGAAACCTAAATCTTGTATTTAACCTCTCTTTATTTCCATTGTAATATTCATATCCAATAAACCCCAGGTCCTGTTGACTTCCACTCATAAGTATTTTTCAACTCGCTCTTCTCCTTTCTAGCTTCTCACTGCTAAGTTAATTCTGCCCTGAATATCCAGGTCTTCTCACTTTTCACCTGCTTAACCACAGCAGCTCCTTCCATTACTGTTTATTCTCCCTCAAATTCACCATCTAACTTTCAGAACTATTTACCTAAAATGCAAATTATACACACATGTGTATATTCATATTGATGACATCATCCATACTCACTGTCCGACTTCATTCCCCTTGTGGGACTCTAACCTATTAGTTACAAACATCTTAGCGTGATCCTTCCACAACATCCAGATTCCTCACCTTTCCCTGCAATACACTGTACATTAAGGTAGTATTAAACCTTTTTATTCTTACAAGGTTTGGTAAAATCTCTTTTCTGTGTTCCTTAAGATACATTTGTCTTAAGTATTTTTCAAACTGCCCTCATCCCTCTGTCCAGTTGTAGCATCCACAAGGAAGTCCTTTGAGACATTACTTTCTACAGAGCCTTCCTAGACCCACTCTGTCTGTTTTCACTTCCTTTTGGTCTATCCCTTCCCACTTGTCCCTTTTCATGATATCTGTATGCCTTTGTTTTGTCACTTACTTTTTATCATGTGCATCTGTTTGTCTTTTTTCACTCACTGAGTCTTCCACTAGAAGACATTGGAATTTCTTCTCCATACCATATTGGAGAAGGAAAGGATGGAAGGAAACTGTAATTATTAGTGTGACCTGAAATCAGTAAACTCTTCAGGTACTTATTGCGTGACTTCAGGAAGGTCACTTAAAGGATATTTTGGCTCCCTTATCTGAAGAAATCTAGATGATAACATTATGTGTGTCATGGGTATTTTTTCCAAGGAAATGACCTGATGTGGGCAAAATGCTTAGCATAGAGTCAAGGGGCATGTCATTAGTAAATATTAACTATAGTCTCTCCTTAGCATATGTAGCTTATCAGGATTATGAATGGAAGAAAGGATGAATGAATAGAATGTTCAAAAATAAACAGATGGGGGATGGATTCAAATCTAGGCCATCTATATGTAAAGCAATTGAAAGCATGTGAGAAACACAAGACTTTTTTTTAATTTTTTATTATACCATCAGTGAGATATACAGTCATAAAAGTGTTCATATTTGGGTTTCAGTCATCAGTCATACAGTGTTCCATCACTCATCCTTCCACTAGTGCCCATTTCCCTCCACCAATGACCCTGTGTCTATGGCAGGCAATTTTCATCTCTTTCTCTCTTTCTCTCTCTCTTCTCTCTCTTCCTTTTTTTACACACTGTGACTTGTAATACATACAGTTAAAGGTTATCATGTATATCCTTTTGCCTACTTTCAATGCTTAGTTCTACGCTGGCATTATCATTTACAATAATTATTAGTACACTGTTCCTTTCTCTGTATTGTCCTAGCCTCTGACTCCCACACATTTGCAGTAGTAGGTTTGCAAGGCAAACACCCTACCTACTATTGCTCCGGCCCCACATCTGATTAAGCTTAAATTAACTAAAATTTCACAAAATAAAAGTCTGATTTTAGATACTCTAGTCTCATTTCAAGTATGGCTTAATAGCCATATGTGGTCATAAAATATCATTAATGCAAATTTTGAACATTTCCATTATTACAAAGTGCTATTCAGCAGCTCTGTACAAAAACAATTGTCGGGGGGTGGGGAATGGAGAAACAAAATAAGGAATTGTCTTCTTTATCAAACTTACAAGTATATTCTCCTTTTACAAAATATTATTCTGGATATCAAAGGCTATACATCTTGGTAGCCACAGGATGCAGAAATGTAAGCTGTTGTTCAGAGGTGGTGGCCTTATTAATGAATTAGAGTCACTAAGTCACTACTTGCCACATCCTAAAACAAATTGATCTTTGGTCACTCATTTTGATTCACTGGGTATGAAAAAAGAACCCTTTAGTGAGTATGAAATTTCCAAATGTTTTATTTCCAAAACATCATCAAATATTTATCACTGTCTTGTTCTATGATTTTCTTTAATCATCACTACTAATGCCCATAGCACTAAATATTCTGGTACCACCCAATTTATCCCCAGTACTTGCAGAGTTTGCAAACAGGTCTCAGAAATAACATATCTAAGTCTGTCCAATGAGAGTATAATCTACAAGTAAGTCACTTCTGGATTTTCAAGATGTTTAAGTCATCAAATTTCATGGATTCATAACATTGCTTAATTCTCTTAAATGTACCACATTAATTTTTTTTTATTTTCTGGGTTTTCTGGTGGGAAAGCCACACCTGGCTATACTTGGAATTACTCCTGACTTTGCTCTCAGGAATTACTCCTGGCAGTGCTCCAGGGACCATATAGGATGCCAGAAATTGAACCCTGAGGGGCAGTATGCGAGGCAATCAACTTCCATGCTGTACTATCTCTCCAGCTTCATAAAGTGTACCATATTCTTCATTCCACTTGGTAGTGTATTTTATTTTGTAATAATTAGGCATAAGAGAGATCAGGTTAGATCAAATCCAGAAACAAAGCCCATTATTTCACCTAATTCCAAGAAAGTTTGGCATAAATATCTGAGACACCCAAGCTATCAAAAAGGAAAAGAAGAAAAAGAGTAAATGTCATCATGTATAATTAATATATTATAAAATGTCTTGTGATATAATAATGATATATTATAAAATACATATTATAAAATGTCTCTTAAAATATGCATATAGAGCTTGAAAAGCTTCCCATACTTATACCTCTCCCAAAAGAATCCATTTCTCACCCTACACTTCCTAGTTGCTAATTTTTTCCCCATTGAGCCTTTAAACTAGGCGTGTCCTATTAAATGCTAAACATATCTAGTCTTGCATCTCTTGTCCATCAGAGATAACAATGCCCTTAAAATATTAGTTGGAAAAGTGGCATTTACCTAGGTGTGCCAGAATAGAGTTACCTGGGATATGTGTGTGAAACTCTGTTTGCTCCCCTCTGGTAAGGCTTTTGCGTTGCTCACCCAGGCAAGCATGCTGCAAAAACTCACTAGAGCTAGAAATCACCTACCCAATAAATAACAAACCAGAAACCCTGCAGTTGTCACCCAAGAACTCAACTGTTCACTGCCAGGAACTTCTCACAGAGGTGCCCACCAAGGCTCTTGGGCTCCCAGCCTTCAATGCCATAGCCTCAGCTGCAGGAAACACTCCAAAGCACAGAAGCCAGCTCCCGTCCATACTCAACGCAGACTTCCTAATGGTATCACATCATAAAACCATCATGCAGCTGGAACACACTGGAGGCCAAGTTGGCAGTATTTGATACGAAAAAGAAACCAAAGACTGAATTAGCATCCCACATGGTTGTTTTTGCAAGCCATAGATGTAGTGCAGAAACACAAGGAGGAAGGCCCACAAGACGCCCACGAACCTTTCCTTAAATGAAAACTGGGCTGCTCAGACAACAAACTCCTGGAAAAACCAAGCCAGCAAACAAACAGAAAATTGACAAAAATAACAGCAAAAGTCCCATACTTTGTTAACTTTTGTGAGCTCTGAGGAAGGTCTTGTTACCTGATTTTTGTTTTGCTTGTTTATGTGGGAGAAGATTCTAAGCCATCTTTCATATGGGAACCTATATTAGGAAAGGACTGTAACCCCTTCCTTAGCCTATAATTCTAAGGACTCTTACCTCATAAAATTTCAAAAAATTGCTGGAGCCCATGTCTGAAAGTGGAAAGTCAGATTAAAAAAAAAAGTCATGCTTTGCACCAGGATACAAATTTATCAGAGTCAGGTGGGATTCTGACTACATTCCTACTCCAGAGCATCACCGTCCAGAAATGGATATGAGGATCAGAAAGATGTTTTAGGGGAAAAAAATCAGGGAAAAGCTAGAGAAATAGTACAACGAGTTCTAAGGAGCACTAAATTAGTACATAACATGACACAAAGTAAATGATGTACTCTACAGTAATAGTCATTGAAGATAGATTATTTTCTAAGCTTATTTCTACTGTGACAATATGATAATAGTGTAGAATATTACATGGAAAGCAAAGCTATACTGACACGAGAGAAATACAGGCTTTTTGAAAATAGAGAAAAAAAAAAAAATATCAGGGGGGACAAGATGAATTTTTAATGATTCTGATGTCAAAAATTCATTGTAAACCGAAAAAAAAATAAGAAATCGTTCTAAAACTTTCACAAAAATTTTATTTTTAAAATTAATAATAAAATAAAACTGCAAAAAGAAAAAAATCACTAAGAAGGCTTTGAGTCTCAAAATAATTTTTACCATGCTAATATTTCTTATTTTCCTTTTACTTAACACTGTCAAATGCATGAGAAATAATTCATTTCTTGAATTTACAGCATACACACAAATCAATAGGACTCAATCAATAAATGATCTTTGAAAGATAGCAAAGGGAATTGTGAAAAAATGCAAAAAATCAAAAAGATGTGTTCAAAATCATATAATACAGACATGATTCAGTCCTTTTTAAAAAGTGAATCACAACAATAAATAATTTTTCCAATAACAGTGCAAAATTTTTAATTTCAGACTTTCAGTGTTGAGGTAATGTTTTACACTGCTTGGATTCTGCCAAATGGTACTTTTGTATCATTGTATGTACCATAGGGGGCAATTTCATAAAATTTATTTTAAAAATATACATACTCCAATGTAACAATTCCATTCATTGACTTATCTATTAAACTTCATAATGGCATTATATAAATACATATACACACATATACACTCATATTTATACATATATGCATAATATATTAATATATAATAAATACACATTCATTTTAGCAATTAAATAATATCAAAATATCCCAAGGGAAACTGATTATCCAATATCTGGAACTACTGCAACATTTGTCTAGAAATGCATCAAAAGTCACGAAATCAGTCCTGTGAAAAATGGGTTGTAGCTATACCCTGAAATATTAGGCCAAACTACTAAAGCATCATTACGGTTGATCTAAGTTCATAAAATATGTGTCATATAAATAATTAGAGAAAAAATTATTTAATTGTAAAGAAAGTATGAAAGGTACCAAATAATGTCAGGAATTGTATATTTTTTAAGTGCATACTTATCAACATGTGTGCAAATTCCCTTCCTGCAGAAGTATACAAGTAAAGGTAAATAATAATTTGGAACCGGGTGCAGTGAATAAATATAATTGTCCTTCATCTTTTATATTTTTATATACTTCTCATTTTGTAGCATTTTCAACAAAAAATTACTTTTACTGGCAAATATACTTTTATAAATTTTTTAAGTATTTACATAATACTTTTACTGTGAAAATAAGAATGTACCCTTTCTAAAATGCTATTTAATGACAAAGTAGCCAGGCTTCAGCTTGAAAGATCTGTCCTCTGGTGAATGGTGTGGTCACAAAAAAAGGCCCATTACCATCTCCTCAAACCCAATGAAAAGGATAAATTTAGCCTCTGAGCATAAACAGTAATTATCCATACATTTCTCTTTCAACTTCTTTATAAAGATGTTCAGGATTTGTAAAGATGTTTATAAAGCTCTTTATAAAGATGTTGTGGATTTTTATTGATTCAACCAGTATTGAATCAGGTCTCATAGACGAAATCCATAACAGACACAGCACATATCTCGTAAGTTCTACATCTGCCAAAATAAGGAATTTATGGAGGAGATAAACTTTTCTTTCTTCTCCAGCTGTGACTCAGGGGCATACAGTCTTATCTTAAGAAATAAGATAATATAAAGATCAGTCTCATATGTTTTTGGTAAATCATGATGGAATCTTCTAAACTTTCATTTAAAATAAGATTAAGCTCAAAAAAAAAAAAGCAAAACCTGTATAATCTTAATGCACTTTATACCTGTTAACATTCTGTGTTACTTGCTTTATCTTTTGTGCTCTCTACATCTATCTGTGTATACACACACACACACACACATATATGTATGTATACACACACACATCAACCTCTGTCAATGATCCAGTCAGGGATGTAGTCCTCGTTTGCCAAGGCATCAAAAACCAGAGGGCTGGACATGTAATGTAATTTGGAGATGGCCACTGGACTAGAGCCATTACCGACTTTATCCCCTGGGACATCAAAAGATCATGTGACCGCCCACCTACAAGATGGTCAGACTTCTTCGTCAAAACCCTGAACAAATGGTTTGAGGCTCTTCGTATTCCTGGAGCAAGCAGATGCCATTGGGATACAGTGGCATGTGGTAGGGTCAAATGGAAACATTACTGGCACCCTCTCGAGCAAATCAATGAAAAACGTGATTTAAATGATCAAGTGATGATAGATGATAGATAGATAAATGATAGATAGATAGATAGATAGATAGATAGATAGATAGATAGATAGATAGATAGATAGATATAGAGACTATGTACATATATACATTATATATACATTTGCTTCTGTAAAAAATGAGCATAATATGCATGGCTCATGACGTTTTACTCCCAAATACTTCAGTGTGTATTCGTGTTTGTTTGGGCCACACCCAAGGTGCTCAGGGCTTACTTCAGTCTCTGTGTTAAGAATAACTCAGGCCAAAAACACAGCAGAAACACCATCCACACTTTTATTTTCATAGCACAATTTTGTTTTTTGTAGCACAATTTCTTTTCATATTCACAATAGCCAGTATCTGGAAACAACCAGAGTGCCCGAGAACTGAAGTCTGGATAAATAAACTGTGGTACATCTACACAATGGAATACTATACTGCTCTTAGGAAAAATGAAGTTATGAAATTTGCCTATAAATGGATGGACATGGAGAGGATCATGTTCAGTGAAATTAGCCAGAAGGAAAAAAAAGACAGATATAGAATGGCTGCATTTATTTGCATGACATAAATATATATACATATATGTGTGTATATATATATATGTATAAAATGATACCAATATCCAAGGTCAGGAAAAACATGGATCAAGAGGTCTTGTCAAAGGTGGAATCTACCACAAATGTGTGGGAATCAGAGGTTAGGTAAGACAGAGAAGAGAACAGTGTGCTAATAATTGTCAAGAGTGATAATACCAGCCTAGAACTGAGCATTAAATATAAGCAAAAAGATACACATGATAACCTCTAAATGTATGTATTGCAATCCACAATGTGTATGAGAAGAAAGAGAGAGAGAAAGAGAAAGAGAGAAAAGAGATAAAGAACCTGCCATAGAGGCAGGCTAGGGGTGGGGGAGGGAATCTGGACATGGTGGTGGGGAAATGGGCACTGAAGGGGGATGGGTGCTGGGATACTGTATGACTGAAACCCAAACATGAACTTCTTTGTAACTGTATATCTCACGGTGGTATAATAAAATATTAAAAAAGAATGACTTCAGGCAGAGCTTGGGTTCCCAGATTCACAGCTGAGACTGCCATGTAAAAGGAAATGGCACTACCCACTGTACTATCCTGAAGAGCTCTGTCCCTTAAGTATATAACCTTAAGAATATAGTCTCCTCCAAAACCACAATGATTAACTTCCATAATTTTTGTTCATGTTTTTTTATTATAACACCGTGAAATATGCAATTACAAAGATGTTCATTTTTTTTTTTTTTTTATTTTTTTATTTTTACAATTACAAAGATATACAATTAAAAAGTTCATATTTGGATTTTGGTCATACAGTGTTCCAGCACCCATCCCTCCACCAGTGCCCATCTCCCACCACCAACGTCCCCCGGTTCCCTCCCCCCCCCCCAGCCCTCCTCCATGGCAGGTTCTTTATTTCTTTCCCTTTCTCTCTCTTTCTCTTTTCCTTCAATTGTGTCAGCTATTATTTCAGACCATGATGCACTGAAAATGGAAGTTAACCGTACACAGAAACAGGGAGTCAAACCAAATACCTGGAAACTGAACAGCTCACTCCTGAACAACAAATGGGTCATAGAAGAAATCAAACAGGAAATCCAAAGATTTCTGGAAACAAATGAAAATGAAGACACCAACTATAAGAACTTGTGGGACACGGCAAAAACCGTGTTAAGAGGGAAGTTTATAGCTATGCAAGCATTCCTCAGGAAACAAGAAAGGGCCCACATAAATAACCTGACTACACAGCTGAAGACATTAGAAAAAGACCAACAAAAGATGTTCATGTTTGAGTTTCAGTCATACAGTGCTCCAGCACCCATCCCTTCACCAGAGACCATTTCCCACCACCAATGTCCCCACTTCCCACCCCCCCCTTCCCTAGCCTGCTCTATGGCAGGTTCTTGCTCTTTTCTCTCTCTCTCTCTCTCTCTCTCTCTCTCTCTCTCTCTCTCTCTCTCTCTCTCTCCTCTCTCTGTGTTCCTTTTCTTACTCATTGTGGATTGCAAAACATACATTTAGAGGTTATCATGTGTATCTTTTGCCTATATTCAATGCTCAGTTCTCAGCTGGTATTATCATTTTCGGCGATTATTAGCACACTGTTCTCTTCTCTGTCTTACTTAACCTCTGACTCCCACACACTTTCGGTTGATTCCGCCTATTGACAGGAACTCCTAATCCATCTTAAAACTAAAATATATCAATAACAATATATCAATAACAATATTTAAACAGGCTTATGAAAGTTTATGCTTAGAGTTGAACATCCTAAAAGAGATGGGAGTTAAAAATGATGAAACAGGTATCTACATTTCTGGAGATGCCCACAGCTTAGCTTGGTGGGATAATTTTTCTTCTTTTATTTTATAGGTTTTATTGTTTATAAAAAAAATCCATTTACTAAAAATTTAGAGCCCAAACCAGGGGCGGAGATATAGTCCAGTGGGTAGCGTGTTTGCCTTACGCGCCGCCGGCCCATGTTGGCCCAGGTTCAATTCCCGGCATCCCATATGGTCCCCGAGCACCGCTGGGAGTAATTCCTGAGTGTAGAGCTAGGAGAAGCCCCTGAGCATTGCCGGGATAACCCAAAAAAAAAAAAAACCCAAACCAGTGGATTTCCAGAATATTTGTGTTTTCCTTTATTACTGAGACACAACATTTTTTAGAGTGATGTCAACAGTGCCTAACTAGCAAGTTATAAGATTAGAGATACATCATGTTCTCTGTAGAGCACCTGCCACATTACAAGGCTCAGTAAATGGGCACTAAGAAAAGTATACATTAAGGACTGTTACCTTTCTGTTAAATTGAAACTGTCCTCCATAAAGTTATATGGGAAGAGAATGATTGGGGGCAATGGCCCAAAATTAATTTCAAGAAATTAAGATGAATGCTTCCATGTGTAGGGATATCGTGGTCCATAAATGTGGGCTTGACATTTGGGACCCCTAGTTAACCAGCAATCTGATGCATTTAAATTGTTCCTGGATAATACTGGAGCTGCAGGGCTAAACCATAATAATTTCAGGAATCCAAAAGTCTCTTAGAGGACTTTATATAAGAGCTACAATACTGACAAGAAAATAAGGAACTCAAAGACAAAACTGAAGCTCAATAAATCAAATTGTACCTAAATTTAAACTGTTCCCTATCACAGGACATCCGTCATTAAGTAAATATCCATCAAAAAATTCTGAGAAAATATTCAAATGCTTTTTTTTGACTTCAAGTGTGAGTCCTGCATTTCCACACTCACCCCCATTACTATTGTAACAGATAACCACACATTTAGTGACTTCAAGAAGGACTGAATTATTAGCTCTCGTCTATAAAGTTGGAAGCCTCTATGGGCTGGACTGGTTTCACTACTTGGGTTCTCATGTGGTCAAAGTGAAGATGCCGGTAAACCTGACTTCTGCAGGGTTTTCCCCAGTAATCCACTTACAAACTCAGACTGTAGGCATCATTCAGACATTGGTGGAGGAAGGAGATGAGATCCCAAGTAGTGTCCAGGGACTCTAGGTCCCACTCCACCACTCCCTGCAATACATCATCTGTCTATGACATGGATAGTTCGATGCTCAGCATAGGGCTACATACAGTGCTTGGAATCACCAAGGCATTGTAGAGGCGTTTAGTAAAACCTTGTGGTTAAGGGTCTCTACAAGCCAGATCTGAGCTCCAGTTCTTTAAACTATCACCAGAACCTCCATGAAATATTTGTTGAGAGATGTGGGGTTAAGGCACTCTGAGGAATGCTTAGGACTTACTCCTGGCTCTGTGCTCAAGAATCACGCTTGGAAGTGCTCAGGGGAGCAATGCAATGCCAGAGATGGAGTAAGGATTAGTTACATGCAAGGTGAGCACCTTCCCCACTGTACTATCCCTCCGGTCCCCTCCATTAAACTTTCAAAAGTCTCTTTATCAATAGCCTCTTTTCTCTCTTTATGATTTCCTACATTCCTTGTCACATTGCCTCTTTTAAAATATATATATATATGTTTCATTTGAATTAACACCATTACATTATGTTAGCATTTATGTTTTTAGTGTATAAGGTAATTGTGCCTCCACTTCTGGCAAAGTGTCAAATGCCTATCACGAGTATCCTTTCATCTTTCATCTGCTACTTCCAACCCTACCACCCAAACTGCCTAGTAATCTCAGTTCAGTAGTCAATTGTTGCAATGCACTATTGCCCAGAGCCTCTGCATCTTGCCTTGCGTTAACTCCTGCAGGCCACTTTGTAGATAGGGGCAGAAAATAGTTTGGATCTGTGACTTTATGTGGCAGTATACCTTACAATGTATTCTATGTTAGCTGGTATAAATATTTTTTCTCATGCTAGCACAATCATCATGGGACTAGACAGATTTTACCAGTAATTTTACCTGGCTACATTGGATCTCTAAGTATAATATAGCTATAATTAGACCAGAGAGAAATGTTGTTTGCCTCAAAGCAAGCAACCATGGCTTTCTAATAAGTCTAAAGACTAATATACAAAACAACTATGAAGTAAAGATGAGAATCTTGTGAAGTCTTGGAGAAATATATAATTAGCTGATGGATATTCTACATGCCCTTCCCCTACTCTGCATAGAGCCTTCAGGGAAACTCCAAGGACAGACCTTGGCTGGGGCAATATTAGCATTTCAATGGGACTTGGTGAGGTCCCAGGAAAAAGCATACCTGAGGGAAATTGACCCTAATTGCTATTCTCCCTTGATGTGGGCCTGTCAGGGCTGAAAAGATATATAAAAGCAGTAGCCTGCTTTCTCTCTATTTTCTTTCTCTTTCCCTGCCTGCCCCCCATCTGCCTCTGCTCTCTGTTCTCTTCCCTGTTGGGCCTTAGTTCATGGTAGTGGCCATCTTGGCCTAAGATTCTAAACCAACACATGGCCAGGGCCCACCCAGGAGCCTAAAGTCTGGGGTTTTCCTTTTACTGGATTGTATACCAGAACAAGTGTGAGTAAAGCCTGTAGAAACTCTGCTGGATTTGCGAGTTGCCAGCCACTGATCCCCTGGGGCTAAATGGGGAGATCCCTGAGCCTGCTTCCAGATTTTGTCAGGGAACCAGATTTTTGTCAGTGTTATCCAACAGTCAATATCACTATATATTGTTCATCCATTTGCATTATATATTACATATTCTTTCTATCATTTGCATTTATCCAACTGCCTCTGACTTATTTTGCTTAACATGACTCCCTCAAGCTCAATCCTGGCTGTGGCAAAATGCTAGCTATCATTTTCTCTAACAACTGAGTAGTATTTCCCTAGTATTTGGATCACAACTTCTTTATCCATTCACCTATCGTTGGACATTTGGGTTGTCTACATATATCAGCTATTAGAAATGGCACTTTCACTATTTGTGGGTATGCTTCTGGTTCCACCTTCATGGGAAAAGTATGGATAATTCTCAAAGAATTAAAAATATACTCTGTGCGGTCCCACAATTCTACTGCACATCTATACAAGGAATATAAAAGAAATAAACTCAAAAAGATAAATCCATTCCTATGTCCGTTATCCCTCTGTCTTTAAGTGAGAAATAATGGTGCGTTGAATCCTCATTTTTCATAACTCCCTGTGTTTTCCATTTGCTTCATAATTTTTGTTTCCAGTCTGAGAAAATTGTTTTTAAAAGCACATTGGATAAGATTGTACAAGTAGACAAGCGACAAGATTGGATATTACCTAAATAATTCAGATAAGCCTTATATTTTCAAGTCCCTGACCTTAATTCTGTCTAGAGTATTCTGTTTGCTCTATATTGTAACGTGTATAGAACCTGTGATTAATGCATGGATATCTTTGGAGTATATTCTTCTTACTATCAGTCACATAGCCTCAATATATATAATCATCTAGGTTTTCCTATCAAGGCAAAAAAGATTTGAATGCTTAATACTTGAAATCAGACAAAACCACCAAAGTTATTTTCTTTTAGGAATACACAAAAACTATAGTGAGATATCATTTTACATCAACTGTAATAATTAAAACTGTGTTGGTGAGAAAAAAGAATTTACAGAAACCACCAAATACTATGTTAACATAAAATAATAGGGCCAGTTTGGCAGTTTCTTATGTTAAACTAATACTTATCATATGATCATCAACCTGGAGGTAGGTATTTATTCAGAAAAATATTAAAGCCTATATCTACAAAACAAGTTAAATTTATATTCTCCTAGAGACTTTGTTCATAATAATCTATACCTAGAAACAAATGTTGATTGACAGGGGAAAGAATTATCAAAGTGGTGAGTACGTACAAGTCAACTTTGCCATAAGAAAGGAATAAACACGATAGATGCAACACCACACTATTGAATCCCAAGTACTCTGGCCTAACAGAATAACAGAAGGAGCAAAACTGGATGAAAAAAGATATTTTGAGTTCTTTCATATAATATATATTGATATGAAACCCAAGATGATTAAAGACCCAATCTTTGGTATTAGAGATGAAAATAAGCTTGTTCCTTGCAGTGTTTCCCAAAGTAGATAACAATACATGTACCAAGGGGTACTGGAACAGTCAGTGGGGTAAGGGGAAGCAGTTGTGATAGCAGTTTGGGATGCAACTGGGGCATACTTTATGGTTGCTTAAAGAGGGTGGGTATATTCCCAGGGGGTCGGGAGTAGTTTTACTCTTCTGAAAGGGAGGCAGTAGGTCAACTCAGTATGGAATCTCTGTTCTGCAGTGTGTGGTTTCGAATTTACTAAAACAAACAAACAAAAAAAAACCTCTTTGGTAACAGAGGTGTTCTTATCTTCATTGAGGTGATAGTTACATATGTGTACAAGTGGTCAGAGTACATAGAAGATACATTTAACACCGGTCATTTTACTCTTGCAACATAAGCTTCAAGAAAATTTATTTAAAGAAAAGGAATAATAGAGGAGAAGCAATGGCCAAGTGGTTAGATGAATAAAAAGCTTTTTATTTTTCCTAAAATAAGGCACACAAAATAATCTGTTACTTGATTTTTCAGTTTCTTAAAGAAATTTATTCATATTTTCTTTTAGGTTCTAGTGCATAATTTACCATCTAAGTTTTTAAACTGAATTAATTGATTAACTTTTAAATAGATCTCATAAATTATTAGTTCTCCTGCAGTTTTCCATTTTGGGGGTGGGGGGCCATGCATCAATGCTAAGGTCACATGGGCCATGCCCTGCAGTACCCAGCCAACTGGGCCAGTAACTCAGTGTCTGGGTCCGTGACACATTCAGCCTCAGTCAGTCCAGTATTGTCCGGGAAATATCAGAACCATTCCCATGTTTATGGGGCCTTATAAGGTGACACAGGGCAATGCTAAAAAGATCACATAGTGCTAAGGATCCAATCCAGGTCCAAATCTACCCTGCATTCTATCTCTCCAGCCCTCCTTTTCACTTTTAATTATCATATGCTTGTTTTAAATATTCCAGTCAATAATTTTATCTTTATTCTTTTTTTATTTTCCTTCCTTGTGTTGTTATTGTGATGACCAGAGGTTGAACACATTTTCTGTGGCACTGACACCCCTTTAAATACAGTGTTCAGCAGGCGGCCACACTGGCCGGACTTGGAGTGGGATTTGGGCCCCTCCACCCATTCCTCAGACTCCATGTCGGTGGGCGTGGCCTTGAGTCCCAGCCACCACAGTGCAACAATCTTAGACTATAACAGATTTTAGAACCGGTCCTTCCCAGGATTTTTCACATTTATATACGGTAATGATCTTCTTGTTGCAACAAACTGGAGAGGTTATGGGGAATGAGGAATTATGATGTCACACTAGAACTCACTATTGAATATGCATAGAGACATCATACATCGTTAATATCTGTAGAGTAAGCCACAAAGTGTGAGAGAAGGAAGAGAGAAATACAGGGACAGAGACAAAGAGATAGAAAGAGAAATCAAATGTGCCTGCAATAGGGTAGGCTGGGTCTGGGGGGGTGTGGGGAGGGGGCGTGTTTAGGATATGGGGGGTGGGAATTTGGCACTGGTAGAGGGATGGGGTGCTGGAGAACTATATGGCAGAGACCCAATTATGAACATCCTTGTAATTGTTTATCTACATGGTATAATAAAAATTAAAAAATAAAGTAAAATTTAAAAAAACTACTAAATAAATAATGGATGAATAAATAAATAAATATAGTGTTCATATCAGTTGAAGTGCAACAGAGACCACACACTTTGTGGGGGATCCCAAACAACAGTACCACTGCGATGTGACTTGGCACAGGTGTCAAGGGGTGGACACAAGGCCTCAGGCATGCAAGGTAGACAACAGCCATTTAGCTACCCCTTGATTCCCCAAGCAAATAATTGTTTAATGGCCAGTTTCATCTCTTTGCACTTACGCCGGCTCTTCTAGCTCCTTTGTCTGACCAGAAGAGGATCAAAATTACGGGAGGTATTAGATAATCCTTACACAGGATTTTCCTAGAACATTGACCAAAAAAATTCATTTATAGAAAATATATTTATTGTGCTTTTAAAAGTGTCAAGCTCTGTGAAAATACAGTTAATGTTTTTGTTTTTTGAAAATTATTTTTTAGGGAAATGTGGCAAAACAGTGAAATTACCTACTTAAAAAATATTGTAAAGGAAAAAAAAGACTGAGGATTGGGACAGTGAAAAATGAGGACATCTGCTATTAAATCTTAGGATAAATATGTAAATATAGAGATATTCCCTCATAATTTATAGATAAAATTTAAAATGTTTGCACTTAGAGATCCACATCAAATACGCTGACTTTTCTTGGAATTGATCAATTAAATAAAACTGAGTTTTAATCTCAGTAGCAATAAAAAGGACAAAAAATGATACAGTTTTGCAAAGAGTACATCTTAGAGTAAGATATGCCCCATGAAACATCAAAGTAAAGTTCAATGATGGAACTGTTCAAGATAGAAAATACATTTCATCAATACTACTGATGAAATGGTGTCTGTCGGAAGCATGATTGGCCACCACTACACTAATAACTATGAATTATTTACATTCAGAGAACAGAAACTAGTGAGATAGTACAAGGATTAGGACAACTGCTTTGTAGGAGCCAACCGCAGTTCAACCCCCCAACATGGCATATGGTTCCTCAAGCACTACCAGGAGTGATTCCTGAGTACAGAGCCAGGAAAAGCCCTGAATACTGCTGGATGTAGCCAAAAACACGCCTACCCCCTCCAAAAAAACCCTTGAGCACAGCTGGTGTAGCCTAACCACTCCACCACTACCAGGTGTTCTTAGAAAATATTAGAAGGAAAATTACCTACCTTATAAGACCAAAATTGTCTATTAATTATGAAAAAAAACTTTTGAAGAAAAAATACCATTATAAAACAAGATTACACTTTAAAAATAATATTATAGTTATAGAACAAAATTACAGTTCAAACAAGATTTTCAGATGAACGAGACTTTCATAATAAATTTATATTGATATAAATTATAATATAAATTATGTAATATATACAAATATATTACATATAAATATAATATAAACTTCCATATGAATAAAACTTCCAGAGATAAATAATAGACAAGTAGCAGTGACTAGGGAGAAGATTAATGTGAGAAATCTATTTCTTCTTGAGAGTTGCAACAGAAGACGATTTAAAACACAAATTACCGCAAATGCTGCTAGTATTAAAAAAATCTTTCATCTGTCCTACTGCAAGCTCCTGAGTTTATGAGAATAAAATTGCAGGAAATAAGCCACTGGGAGTATAACTGAAAGTGAACTACAGAGAAGTGTTGTCCTTGGTAGACCTCACACCCTAATTCTGCCAAGGGTTTCCATTTATCATTCACATAAGCATTTTGCCATGCTGTGTATTAGAAGTTAAATATCAGCAGGTGGGAAAATACAGCATGGTAAATAATGAATAAATAGTAGGAATTAAACTTTTATAATACCTGCTGACAATTACAGTGAATTATAATCATCATATTGCATTTTTTTTGCAATGGCTCTGATATGGACTCAAACAGTAATAAAACAAATAATATATCCTAACATTATCAAATTTAAATTTAAGGGAATATCCTTCAAATTAGCACCTTACTATAATAGAAACTATAAAATTTATAATAAATTACTATATATTGATATTAAGTTATATTATATATTAAGCATCATTAATTTTAATATTAATTATATCCCTACTTATTAAACATTGCTTACAGAAACCGTCATTTGTAATTATCAAAAAACTTTAAAATATAGTAATTATCACTTTTGAAATACATAAAATTAACTGAAAATAGCAATACATTACTGTTGTCATTTGTCCACTAATTCCACCACATATTCTCTGTCTATTTCATGCCATATCCCAGAGAAAAGAATTCAGAAACACTGTCTCAGTTCAAGTACAATGCAGTACAATAATTATAACCCATATTAATATCTGATGGATCAAATGGTCAAATAGAGATGCTACTGGCACCCGCTCAAGCAAATCGATGAATAACGGATGTCAAGTGATCAAGCGATCAATATCTTAAACTTAAAAATCTGAAACTCAATTAGATCAACCTATTTTATCCCACAATTTTGGTTGATAGGGACAAGCTTTTCCAAATATTGTTATTTTTTAAAACCACTGTAGTTTTTTCAGCAATATTTCAATACTTTCATTTGGGAGGGGGAATTGGACCATACCAAGAGATACTCAGGGCACCATGTGGTACTGGAGGTGCAAACTGGGATGGACCCGCATGAAAGCCAGGCACCTTGTCTCTTATATTAGCTCTCTCGTGAAACAGTTATCTTAATGGAAACATTCGCTCTTCCCTAAACCAGCTGTAAAATAAAATCAGCTTCATTGTTATCAACCCCTCCTTTGAAGCTATTTCTTTATTCTGCATCAGGTTACACTGTGATTTCTCCACCAACCGCTCCGTGCCCCTACTGCTGCTGAAAGCAGCTTTAGAGGCACTTGCCAAAGCCCTGTACTCACCGCTCTAACCACAGGATTGGTCCCCTGGCTGTGTGACCTCAGTCAATCTGCAGAGAGCGACTTCTGGAAACTTTGGGGATGATGAAACAATGACTCTTATGCTCTGCGTGAGACAGGATGTGGTAATAGTTAACTCTCTGGGTATTATATATACAAAACAGCACAGAGAAGAAAGTTAAAATGAGACAAATACTGAACAGCTGAACCCAGACAAAACTGGCTTGAAGCTGATAAATGTTCTAGGATTCAGAAATCATAATAAACCCACATTGTTAAAGCTAGGATTTTCTTTATTATACTCTAATGGATTCTGATAGACTTCCTAGATCTCTAGTTCAACATTTTGCCATTCTGATTTCCTTCTTCTTTATAAAATAAAATGGGTTTAAACCATACTTCAGTTACTCCTTTCCAGAGACAAATGCTGTACTAAAACTGTGGTTCCAACACAGAGAATTCTACACAATATGACCGTCTGGACATGCAACCTTCAAGATACTAAGTCCTATAAGTCACACTGATTGACACCCAAGTAGAGATTTCAGTTGTCAGTATCTCATAGACTTTCATTTAAAGATAGTTGGTACAAACTATTGCTTTAACTATCTTTTTAAAAATATTACTGCTTCATACAACCCTTCCAGCACCTAATCCAACTCCCACATTCTCAACCATCAAAAGAAATACTGTAGACCAAAACCCAAGACTTGGATCTTATTAGTCTCTGAAACCTGTCATGTTCTAAAACCTGGAACTTTTACTCAAGTGAGTTTAATTCTTTAGTCAATAATTAATCATTAATTCTAGGACTAGTTTAGTCAACACATAAAGTCTAGAAATTTTCCTAAAAATTTCTACTATGTTAGAAAGAATAAATAATTTGCTAGAAACTATTGTTCCATTCCATGTGTCTCTATGGCAACCATTCTGAGCCTCTACTTTTACAGATAGTTATTTGTGTCACCAGCTGAAAGTATTGTCCAGCCACTCCTTAATATTGTCTAGACACCTTTCCCTTGGATTTCCTTCATAATGTTCCCTGGCATGCTTACTTTGTAAATTTCCACTCTTCCAACACGATCCTGGCTCTTTCATTAGTGAAAGTGCAGCTCTCCTAGCAAACTGGTCAGCTACATATTTGATTTCACTTCCCCTGGTCCATTCAAACTGCTCAAATATTTCTCATTGCAACCTAGCTTTATTGTAATCTAATGCTTTGTGACCTCAGTCAGATCATTTTGTGAAAATGTGTTCCTGTGCCAAAACAGTGGCTCTCATTAGGCTCAAATAAATGTGCAAGCCCTACTAGATTCTGCCTCTGGTAGCTTCTAGGTAACAGAGCAGGTTTTACCAATGGGGTGTCTATGCAAGAAACTGGATGGAAGAAGGGGACAGCCGCTGCCTAAGTAAGTAGCGCTGAGGTTCCTGATGAATTAGGGTGGGCTGGTTGGTTCTCTTGGTTCTCTTTTGCAAACTTACACCTCTGTCAGGTGGTACTTTCTGCACAACCTTCTTGATCTGGTCCATAATTCCAATTACCAATACTGCCCCTTATCACTTCAACCTGAGAATTAATGACATAGATCCAGTGATACTACACAAATCCTATTTCTCTTTATCCTGGCTATGCCTTTGTAAATAGGTCTTTTATTGAACACGCTTCAAATTAACCTTTCATTTCCCTTTAGGACGATTTCAACTTTTTTATACAGTATGATTGTACATAGGTTATTCCAAATACCAATTAATTGCATACAACCACATATATTTGTGCAAAATATGGATAAGTTTTAAGTTTTAAAATAAAGCAGAAGACTATGCAAAGTGTTAGTATATCTAACAGAAAACAAAACATTTAGAAAAAATACTTCAAAACAAAAAAACATGTTTGGTTTGGGGGTTCCAACCAGCAGTGCTCAGTGGGTATTCCTATTGTGCTCAGTAATGATCCCTTGTGGTGCTCAAAGCCCCACACGCGGTGGTGTGGTGGTAGAGATTCAAACTAGGGTCGTCAACATGCAAGACAAGCACCTTAACCACTGTACTGTCTCTGAAGTCCTAATATACTCAAAATTAATATCTCTTTGTGATAAGTTAGGTGGATGATATTGATCTGGGCTCTGACAGAGTTGTACTGGAGCCAGCTGGTACTCAGAGAGTGAATAGCTCACAGATCTTTATCTCTTCCTACTCTCAGATATCAATAAGCAGTATTCTTATTGGCAGCTTAAAATGACAGAAAAAAAACAGAGAGAGAGAGATGATTGCATTATGTAAACTGACAAATGCAACAGATTGGAAGTGTTTCCTCTGCAAGGATGATAACCAATATACCACAGTGTGTGGCTCACATAAAAAAAATTACAATAATGCCTATTCCCTCTCAGAAGGCAGTTTGTCTTAGATTTTGTTATTGCCCAGAAAGGATTTGAATACAGACTTTATTTCAGAGAATTAAGAATGATCCCAAGAAAATGAAATAGGGAATGATGGAAAATCAAAAGTCAACTGTGTGGGGCCGGAGTGATAGCCCAGCGGGTAGGGGCGTTTGCACTTGCTGCGCGGCCCATGCCCGCCCAGGTTCGATCCCCGGCATCCCATATGGTCCCCCGAGCACTGCCAGGAGTGATGCCTGAGTGCAGAGCCAGGAGAAACCCCTGAGCATTGCCGGGTGTGACCCAAAAAAGCAAAAAAAAAAAAAAAAAGTCAACTGTGGGTTTGAGCAATAGTACAATGGGAAAGGTGTTTGTCCTGCATGCTTCCGAGCAGGGTTTAATTCCCAGAACCCCATAAGGTACCCAAAGCCCTGCCATAGAGCCAGGAGAAAGCCCTGAGAACCGCTGTGTGTGGCCCATAAAAAAGGGAAAGAAATGTGTGTGGGAATAAGGTACTCACCCTGTAACGGCCCTGCCAGCAGTGCATATGGTTCCCGAGTGTGGTCCAAAGTAATTCCTGAGTGTAGAGCTAGTAGTAAGCCTCAAGCACCACGAGATGTAACCACAAAACAAAACAGCAAAATAAGTGAAGTGAGGGGCCAGAGGGATAGTACAGCAGGTGGAGATGATCGTATGTGGCCAGTCCACGTTTGACCATCCAAGCACTGTCAGGAGTTATACCACTAAGCGCAGAACCAGGAGTAAACCCTGAGCATAACCAGATGCAACTCCCACCCCCACTACAAAAGAAAGTGCACGGATATGTTCACATTGAAGAACATGAGGCTTGATCTCTTGGGGCCCTTCTCATGAGCTGCCTATACAACATGCTGAGGCTAAAATCCAAGGGCTGGAGATGGAACGGGGCAGGCACAGAGCTACAGAGTCTCAACTCCTGCACATTTCATTCATCTTAGAATAGTGATAAAATGAACTTGATTAAGGAAAACTATCTTATTCCTGGAACAGGAACCCACAAGGCCAGGCCCTTCATTCCAGAAGGTGAGTTACAGCTGAAGGACCCAGATTCACTGATGACTCTGCTCATTTTGGTATCTGGCTCTCTGTGCTGAAATTGTGTGTATTTGAAATTTCAGAATATATCTGGTAGAGAAGAGAGGAAACTCACCTCCCAGGGATTCAGATAAGAAAGGAAAAGTGGTAAGTGGATGTCACCAAGGTCAACCATCTGCTTAGTAAGAGAGTCAGGTTTCCTTGCCCCCGGGAAACTGTCAACTGACCATGTCCATAGATCTCTCGGGTGAATTAACTTGTTTTTCTTTATTTAATGGGGGTGGGATGGGGAGGGGCAGACCTTCAGTCTTTGGACATTTGAAACAAGAAAAAGAAGTTTCCCCAGTAGATCGCTAAGCATCCAAACTTATAGCACCTGATTATAACCAGTATTTCTTTAAGACATAAAAGAGCTTTATGGAAGGGACAGACATCTGGGAACATGATTATTGATTTTAATGCCTTAAAAGGCATAGTCCTCAATGCCAGCACATTTGAGGAAGATTGAATTTATCATGTAGAAGAGAGTGAAAAGAATTTTTTCTTCCCTAATATTGACCAAACATTCTAAAGAGAACTTTGAGCATCCATAATCACTACTAATGTTTAAACAAACAAACAAAAAAAGAGGCAAGAGAGATTTGTGAAGATAGCTGTAGGACAAAATTTAGAACCAAGGGCCTGAATTTATCTCTGTGATGTTTTGGAAGTTGTAGGTTTGTATGTTTGACTTCTTCCAGTAAGTAGTCTGAATACATCCTACATGCCAGGCGTTTTCCTAATTTCTGGAGAAGGGAGATAGACGCATCCATGAATGTCTTTTCTTCTGCAAGAAAACCAAACTGCCCCAATTTGTTCTTAAAACTTTTTCATCATTTGCCTGAACCCCAAGCCCCCTCCCCTGTGCTTCTTCCTGCCCTAGAATCACCAGCTAATCCTCTTTGCAGTCTCCTGCCTCTCGCCTGCTTCCTCTCCACCACCTCCACTATCTGGCATCAGGGCACATATACCCAAAGATGACCTCGCTAATGTTTTTGTGGACTTATAATTAAGAAAGGCCTATGCAATTTTCAGGGATAAGTAAATGAGTTATGGGAAGCTTGTGTTGAAACCAGTGGAACATTAAGAAAAAATGTTACAGTTAAGGCAAACATTTTAGGAAAGATTTGACAGTGTTATGGACAAATATCAATTTTTCATTTTGCTCTTTAGAGTCTGAAAAATATTTGGACGATATTATGCAATAGACAGAACAATCATAACACAAATTGTGTCCCCTGCTCCCGCAGGAGAAGCCAGTTCTGCCTGGCTTCCTCACTGGCTGGAGATCTAGTTCTCTCTTTGAGACACAGCCTGCTGTTGGAAAACACACCTCACTCAGCTATCGGACCCTTGTTGGTCTCTCATCCTATTTGTACAGATACTAAAGAAAGATTGCTTCATTTTTATTATTTTTTATTCAATTGCCATAAGGCATATAGTTACAAAACTGTTCATGGTTGAGTCTCAGTCTTACAATGTCCCAACAACCATCCCTTCGCCAGTGCCCCTTTCCAGTACTAATGTCCTCCTGCCTACCTGCTTGCCCCCACTAACTGCATCTATGGCAGGCACTTTTCTCTCTCTCATTTTCCTTTTAGGCACTATGGTTTGCAGTACTGCTACTGAAAGGGTATCATGCATTACCATTACCTCTTTTTGTGGCTCAGTTTTGTCCAGAGTGATCATTTCCAACTATCACTCTCATGGTGGTCATTTCTCTGCCCTAACTGCACTCTCCCCCTTCCCCCTTGGTGGCAAGCTTCCTACCATTGACCAATCCTCCTGGCCCTTGTTTCTATTTGGGTATTATTCACACATTATGGGTTTTTTCTAAAGCCACCTTTTGTATGGATGGAATTTGCTTGCACTTGCCTGCCATTGAATAATGCCAGAGGTCACTAATACTCAGTCACACCTTGTTAGACTGATTCTCTAGGTGACTAAGTCCAATATCAAGGACTTAGTCACCTAGGAATCCTATTTGCCATTTCACTGTGGATTTAGTTGCCATTCAAGATTTGAGGAGTCAGCCCTAGAAATCAGCTGAGTAAAGCTAACTTCAATCTTATTCCTCCTGATGACTTCTTTTTCATATCATGTCTTATGTCAGGCCTTTTCTGCCCACTGATGAAGTTTGAACTACCCAGTCAGTGCTTGTGTTCAGGCTTGGAATTCACACTTGCTACTTGCACTCGTAATATGAAGCCTCTCAGGGACCATCCATCAATGCTTCTAGGACCGGAATATAGACTTGAGAGCAGTAGTGCATCATTTCCTAGTATGATAAGTTGTTAGAAAATTAAACGAATCCTGGGCAGAGTTCCAAGGATTTCTGCATTCAAATTATGACCCCAGGGCAAAGTAAATGCTTTAAGAAAGATGATACAATGGCTATTCTTTGTGGGTGGCCCCTGTTTATGTGTGCTTGTAGTCTTTGAACATTATTTTGCTAACTCTGGCTAAATCAAAAATTGATTTCTAATGTTTATATGTATATAAATACAAACCTACATAATAGGACACTAAAATTTAGTGACTAAAAAAAGACAGTCCTTTACATTGCTAACAAGTACTGAATTTGGGCGCACTTGATAGGGTCTATTCATCTTTGCTACATGAGACTCAGCTGGGGGTTGGAGAGGCCACTATGTTTGACTATCTCACATGACCCAGTTTGAGTTTGTTGGCTGAAGCTTAGTTCTCATAGGATGAACATCCAGATGTTAACGTCAGTTGTCATACAATGTTTGCTGTCACACAGTGTCACACACTTTACTGAGATGGCTGTAATGACCTCTCAGCTTCAAGGCGAAGGGATAGAATTTACTTACTGATGAGAGATTATTCAGATTCCAGAATGCTAGGTTCATCACTTCAGCCTTTTGCTAAGATCAAGTGTAGCTTCTACCAAAATGCTAGGTACAGTCTGTATCATGGCTGGCATCTATGGGAAATACTATATGCACAAATCACATGTAGTTTTCCTGAAACCTAACTGCACTGCAAAAACTTTGGACTGTAGGAAAATGTCAGACTCTGGTATTTTCAGGTGAACTAATTGGGCAGCCCAAGAACAGTTGAACATACAGAAGACAAGAGTGACCTTTTCTCTTTCAAGATTCATTAAACTACTAAGGTCAAAATTTGAATTTTAGTGAATATGTTTAAAAGAATATTAACATTTATAACTCATATGCTATATATGAGTGACACTTCATTCATATAAGAATGAGTACGTATCTATAATATATGTATGTATATGTATACATATATACATACATATATTATCTATGTATACATGTATACATATGTATACATATATACATACATGTATACATACATATATACATGCATGTATACATACAAGAGTATGCTACCTGCACAGCAGAGCCTGGCAAGCTACCCTTGTCGTATTTGAAATGCCAGATACCAGTAACAATTATAGACCTCATTCCCATGACCTGATGGAATGGTTTGAGGCTCTTTATGTTCCTGGAGCAAGCAGGTGCTTTTGGGCTCTACTTGCATGAGACAGGTCATATGGAGATGTTACTGGTGCCCGCTCAAGCAAATCAATGATGAACGGGAAGACAGTGACAGTGACAGTGAACTCAAGTTATCTTTAAGAAAAGGAACATGAAGACATTTGCGTGGGTCAGCAAATAAAATATGTTCAGTTCTCCAAATTATATGAGGAAGGCACAATGGAAATGGAGAAGAAAAAAGAACAGAAAAAAAAACAAAATGAAAGAAGTATTAAAGAGGAAAGGTGAGATGCAATTTATCAACATAAAGGGAGTTTTTTGAGAAATTGCTGTGTTCCAGGCAGAATACCTTTCTCTTTCAGTGTTCTCCCTCTCTATAAACCCAATATCAATAATTTTGAATGAGAACACAACAAAGATTACTTCTGTGTTCAGTAAAGGAAGCTCAGTAACATAAATCCTAACGGTTTCAGAGATTTGAGGAAGTGAAAAGTAAAACAGTACTAGATTACGATTAGGGAAGTAGATACCATATGATGCCTGTATCCACCAACTCCAGGAAGGATTCACATGATTCTCAGAATGCTCATTTGCTCTGAGTATTTGGACAGATAATAACCATGTGTATCAATAGCTCTTATGTTGAATAGCACAGGGAGTCAAAGAAAGGCTTTAGCAAGAGGGATGGATCTAACCCAAGTTTCCACAGAAATGTCTCAGTGTAAAGAATAGGTCTTGATTAGTTGGTGAAGTTTAAGACAAGAAGCATTAAGAAAATGATTTTAAGGGCTTTTGTAATAATTTTGAAAAGATGTAATGGGGGGTTGGTATAGGATATTTGCATAGCTTGGGTGACTGTGGTTGGATTCAGTTTCCCTGATACTGCCATATCCACATTATACTACCCACATTATATTAATTTTCCCCCCATATATTAATTTTTTTTAGTATTGCTTTATATTATCACACTAAAATGTTCCTTTTAAATAACAGTAACAGGAGCATAATTAAATATTTGCTTAAAGAGAATAAGCCAATTCAAATTTTTCAAATTTTACCATACCTGTGAATCAACTCAAGACCTTGCTAACTTGTAGATTCTGATTCAATAAATTTGGGGTGAGAATTAGATTTTTTTCATTCATTTCATTCTAAGTCCCCTGTGATATGATGATCAAAAGACCACAGATAGCAATTGCCTATGTTCAAACCCAAACATCTGGCACAGATATTAAGAATTTCATACTCACGCTCAACTTCATTGACAGTTTCTCTAGAAAACCCATGATAGCATTCTGTCACTGCTCCTTACATTTTGGTAAGTGGTCTGACTTGTAGATACATTGCTGTGATTTCTATTTTATTCCTTTTTAACAACTGGTTTTTAATTTTCAGATGCTGATCTATGCAAAGATTTCTGACTCAAATTAGTAACAATCAGTTACACAAGTTGAACATATATATGTATTATATATAAAATGATACATCATAGAAATCTCAAAACTCCGCATTCTTATGTAACTCAAAGATCACTATACTCATGTGAAGTCAGAGCTCATTAAATTAGAGACTGATTTAACCAAATGATTTGAGCAGTCCTTACACAGGTGTTCCATTTCAGAAAGTAGTATTAGAGCACAGTGCCAGGGGCGTCAAAGCTAATTTCTAACCTAAACTAATCCTGCTAGGAATAATGACCCACTGTTACTGCCTTGTGAATCAGACTCCATGATATTTAAAATAATTAAGATCAAAGCCTAAGTGGCAGGTCACTGAATTCACCAGTCATAAAATGTTCGTACAAAACTGAAAACTGTACTTGTTTGCTTAACAGTCTTTAACACTCAGGTTATAAAATAGCATTAGAAAAGGACACAAATGACATCTTCTGAAATTTTGTTCTTCCCAAAAGAACTGCCAATGACTCAAATAAATGGTTATTTAAAACAAATGTGTAACTCAAAATTCACTGTACATATGAAGAGAGCAGGGAACTAAAGGGTAGATTGATGGAATTTATCAGCCTGTTGGTTGCAATCCCCAAAGATGTACAAGGATGATTTGCTTCCCGTTTGCAGGCATTTGGAAAGAAGTGTGAAATGAATTGGTTTATCTGGGCTGAGTTCCCAGGAAAAGGGTGTCTTTCCTACCAAAATCTCCCCACCCAAACTGGCAGGGTGCTTCAAGCCAAAGATTTAGACAGTCGAATAAGTGCTAATTAAGTTAGAAGTTTGGTTAGGAAGTGGGTTGACAATTAAGTTCAGCTAAGTAAGGTCCCTTAATGGCCCAACCACTAGCCTTGAGAAGTTTGGTATAAGGCCCCAAAGCAGAAGAAGGCTTTCCAATCCACTAAGACTTTGATTAAATTTCATAATCTTTGCCTGGAACAAGTGTGAGACAGCAGAGATAAGTGGTCCTTGGTGATAGAGTCAGAGGCAGTTATGACATTGATACTCAGGATGTGTATACTCAAGATACACAAGTCTATGGATCCTCACTGGGAGTTCCAAGAAACAAAGAAAAATTCCTATCTTAAAAAAGAGCACACTAGTCAATGTGCTGCTTCTTCCTGGGTCAAGTTTCCAGTATGTTTTACTACAAAACAATTACAAGCACAGACACACAACACACACAATATTTTTATTTAACAAATAATTTTCATTTTTTATTGCCAGATACTAAAGTTATTGCAGCTGTTACCCCACCTACCCTTTTATTAAAATAAAACGCTCTGAGTTTTATTTTAATATTATTAACATTTTGCAAAAAAAAAGAAACTGAGGCAGATAAGCTCAAGAACTAGTAAGTGGCATTTCTAGGATTCAGAAATAATGAAGAGGGTGTCTACCTTAAAACTGATGAGAGAATGTTAATAGAGAAAAAAGGAAGCATAATTTTATTATTCTATTTGGAAGGAAGGAAGATATATAAAAACCCCAGAGAAAATTTTATAGGCTTATTCACTGCCCTTTTCCCACAAGTGCCAAATGAAGGCCCATTAATAAAGCTTAAAACTGAAATTTTCTACAGATAAAAGGAATCCTCATTACCCAACATATAATTAACTAGAGAATTCACAGCTGTAGGACATTAGGAGGCAAGGATGAGGCTTGCCTTGCCCATTCAGGCTGTTGACTCTCAAACAAGGTGTTAAGTCCAAGCTACCAGAGCTCTTCATGTGTGGGTTGTAGCATTAACTACTCTGCCCTGGGTGATGGTGAGACATCTTGGAATGTCTTGCAACTTGGAAAATATCTTCCAAGTCTTATAGTTAAGGGCACTTGTGATCCGCTGTCTTGCCCCTGAAGCATACCATTTTACAACTTTTTTCACCTTTTCCACTCTGCAAACAGAGAACTACTGAATCCTAGATACCTCCTCACCCCTTCAATAAAGATTCTGGTACCCAAATACCAGTCTTCAAGAGTACCACAGCCAGTTTACAAAATCCAAGCACAGAACACAAACATTTTCCCAGACCGTGATGCTCTGTCTGCCCAAACTTGGTGACTAAGATTTCTATGTCAGCTGCCAACCTATTTCCATGGACATATCCTGAATTTTAGGGATCTTCCGCTTCTGCAACTTCTTTCCAAACTCACTTCCTTCTAAGCATATTATTTGAGCTTCCTCAGTTATTCCCTTCTTCGCTGATACCTAATATCCGAGCAGCTTCCTTTTGCTTTCTTATGAGCCCAGCTCTCCTAGCTTGACCAACAGACTCTTCCATATAACTACTAATTCTTACTGCCTGCCCTTTTCACAGCAGCCCTAACTCTTGATTAATCCAATCATATGCTTCCTGTACCTTGACACCTCACTGACTAAATATGTGTGGAAAAAATACCATGCAGCTTTGCAGACGGGTGACACTGTGAAAAGGTACAAGCCTTTGAAAACAGATCTATAGATTTATACAGTTTCCAGGAAACATGATTTAATCCCTTGCCTCTGGCAAGAAGTGACTAATTAGCTGAAGGACCCCCTACCTCAGTGCAAAAGCTCATGGGAAGACGGCTCAAGCCAGGTGGGTTACAGTATTATACTTCAGACAACTTGGGCATATTCCAAATTCTCTTATACAATAAACTCTAGGGTTTAAGCAAGTTATTTATTTAGTCCTCAAATGTTATTGAATGCAATGTCATGCAAAATTAGTGACATTTGGGAATATTTTCCTTTATTTTAGTGGCATTTTTTAAAAAAGATTTTTTGACCTGTAGTGTTAAATAATCTGCTAAATGATGGAGTCGAATCATGGTAATGAAATGTAGGCAAAAGACAGGCATCTAGAGCTGAAAGCCTAACTCACAGCTTCAAGGGGGCTGGCAACACTCTCAAGGCTCATGTGCAAATATCTTTATACCTAACATTCATTACCTTTTAAAAAAAATGAGCTGAAAATATCACTGTCACTTTCCAAACTCACCATCCATTTCAGTTACAGCTTTTTTGATGTTCTACCCACTGACCACAGTAACGTCTCAAATTTCTGATTATCAATTCAAACCAGTAATTTTCCCACATAGCTGAATATTCCTGCCTTTCAGTACCAATAAAACATAAAGCTGTTAGTCTGTTTTCAAAAAATTTATTAAATTCTGTTGTAAGAATACTAAACAGTAAATTTAACTGCTTGTTGAATTTGCAGTACTATCTTGTTAAAACTCAACTAGAGAACAGGTCACATCTGTTTGGTTGCTCAAAGAATTTTTATGACTCCATCTGGCTTGTGGTTTTTATTCCCAAAGTCAAGGTGGCTAGAAAGATTTCCTATAGATGAATTTGTTCCTAAATCCCAATAAATATATTGTATTATCTCAGAGGCATCAAGAAGTTGATGAGAGCCACTAAGGACCTGGGTGAGATAGTTAAAAGGGGGCCCAAATTGCATCCATGATTTGCATGCAGGGGGGTCCTGTGTGATCCCCAGAATCATATAGGCCCCCCCAAGCATCACCAAGAGTGATACCCAGGCATAGCGCCAGGAATAGGCCTTGAGAACTGCAGTGTGCAGACCAACACAAATAACACACTTGTGACTTGTCTTCCTGTTGTTCATCAATTTGCTAGAGCTGGCAGCAGTAACATCTCCATATGTCCTATCCCTATCATAGCTAGTGTAGCTCAAGGGCATCTACTCACTCCAGGAACATGAAGAGCCTCAAACCATTCCTTCAGGTCATGGGAGTGAGGTTTATAATTGTTACTGTTTTTTGACATATCAGTACAACACAGGTAGCTTTCCAGGCTCTGCTTGCAGGTGGTATACTCTCAGTATACAAATAGTATACCTAAATAGTATACAAATAACACAGTAATAAATAATGATAACTACTAAAGATATCACTGAAAGTTGTGCCTTTTCATTTAACACCAGAAATAATCTCTGAGATCTATGGAGAATACTATAATATGGAGAATACATATTATTCAAAGATTTTTTTCTTTGTTGTTTGTTTTTAGTTTGGGTGCCACCTCTGGCAGTGCCCAGTGCCTACTCCTAGCTCTGTGCACGGGCATCAATCCTGGCAGACTCAGGAAACCATATGGGGTGCTGGGGATCAAAACATGTCAGCTTAGTGCATAGCAAGTGCCTTGCCTGATGTACTGTCCTTCTAATTCCACAAATAATTTTTTAACATAAAATTTGTTAACGTTCTCGCCTCAGTTTGGATTCACAGTACTGTGCTATCATGGGTTGAATTGGGAACTTGAAACTTACTTGTTTGTAGGACCTCGTGAACAGAGTGGAGCAAAGTTCAAATGTCTCCCACTGAGGCATTTCAGGCCCTGAGGTCTCAGTTGAGGCTGAGACCCAGACCTCTCTGATCTAGCTCCGTAAGGCAAAGCATACAGTCATGTTATTCCACAGCAAAGCACCTGAGGATAGCGTGATTGAGCCTTAGCCATACAATGAAAGCTAATGCTGCTGACATCATGGGAGTATTTGAGGAGGACCAGAAGCAGTTCCCACTTTCTGCCCAATGTGAATTATACACCCGGAAAATGTTGAATACACAAGGACCCACTCTGACACTGTTGTAATGAAACTGATCCTGAGAAACCATTTTTGTTCTAAAGACACAACTCTTTTTAACAAAAATGAAGCATATTCTAATCTGACTTGGTCCACATAGATGCATTTGGAAAGCAGTATGACAAACCCTTGAAATCAGGGAAAAGGAGTTTTCCCTCTGGGAATTGTCAGATAAGTGAAATGCTCAGATCTATTGGTCAAAATTTTACCTTTCAGAGGAAAACTCCTCTGTTTTTGAAAAAAAGGGTAGTTGTTCACTTCACTTGTCTTCCTGTTGATCATTGATTTGCTGGCGCAGGTACCAGTAACATCTTCATATGTCCTGTCACATGCTAGTGTAGCCCAAGGGCATCTGCTCACTCCAGGAACATAAAGAGCCTCAAACCATTCCATCAGGTCACGGGAATGAGGTCTATAATTGTTACTGTTTTTTTGGCATATCAAATATGACACAGGTAGCTTGCCAGGCTCTGACATGCGGGTGGGATACTCTTGTAGTCACCTCTAATCTTGAGCATTTATTGATGCACTTGTGATAAACTCTTCTGCTGGGTGGAACTCTGATAGAGGGAGTCCGGATGTGGAAATTGGCGGCCCTCATGGTGTGCAGGTCTCTAGCTTCTTGTGAGGCTCTGCTGCCTGGCGAGCCATTGCTAGAACCGACCTTCCCTCCCAGGCGCCTCGTGATCAGCTGGTCACAGGGAGAGCTGGTAGCAGCTCTGCCCGTCTATATGAGTCTCAAAAAGGAGTTGTTGATCAGTGTAAAATTCTAGTAATCCTATCTGGTAAACCTACTTGAAGACATCATAGTATAGTGTTAACTTCCTTGGAGGGGGAAACACTGCAAGTTAGAAAGAAGAAAAGAAAACAATGTCTGATCATGTAGTATGAAAATTATTGCTAGAACTAGGCATAGGTTGAACTTGTAAAATATTTTTAATAAAGAGAGAAACGAAAACATGATTGTATCCAAACCTAAATGTAAACATAAAGAACATATTTATATTAATTCATTCCAGGAGCAGCCAGAGAGTACAACCATAAGAGCATAAGGAAAAACATGTTAGTAACTGAAACTCCTAGGCAAAAGAGAAGGTCCCTTTAGAGAGGTCACTGACTTTTACAGCGTCAAAACCCAAGGGGAAAAAATTGCCAGGTAAGATTCTCTAAAAACATCTAGTCAGAAGACTACTTCAAAACATTGAAAACACCTCTCTAACCATGACCAAAAAGATATGAAAAGAACTAATGTGAGTGATAAAAAGAATCTTCAGTCTTCAACACAGATATTTCTTCAGACTTTAAAACTGACCAGATACCCAATTGGTAGACTCAGGGGAACCAAATTACCAGAGAACTGTGGCTCACAGCACACAAAGCTAGATCCACTTTTTTTTTTGCTATTATTTTGGGGGGTAACCGCCGCAATGCTCGGGTTATTCCTGGCTTTGCACTCATGAATTACTCCTGGTGGTGGGGAACCATATGGAATGCCAAGGATCAAGCGCAATTCAGCTGCGCACAAGGCAAATGCCCTTCCTGCTGGACTATATCTCTCCGGCCTCCCATTTTTTTGCTTTTATTATTTTAATTGAATAACAATGAGGTGCACAGTTGCAAAGTTGTTTTTGACTTGGTTTCAGTCCCATCACTGTATCACTGTCTTCCCGTTAATCATCGATTTGCTCGAGCGGGCCGCAATAACATCTCCATATGTCCTGTCTCATGCTAGTAGAGCCCAAGGTATCTGCTTGCTCCAGGAACATAAAGAGCCTCAATCCATTCCGAATGAGGTCTATAATTGTTACTGGTATTTGGCATATCAAATACAACACGGGTAGCTTGCCAGGCTCTGCCGTGCAGGTAGCATACTTTCAGTCCCATAACATCCCATAACCCATCCCCTTCACCAGTGTATATTTCCCACCACCAATGTACCCAGTTTTCCTCCAATTTTTTTTTAATCCCATTACTTTCTGAATTAAGACATAGGCAGAAACTAAAGGCAGACAGAGGAAAATGTTGAGAACTGTCTTCTTGACATTTCTAAATATGCCAGAGCCACTTTCAGCCACATGTTATAACTTTATAAATTATGTGTAAACATGACCTCTGAAAATCTGCCAAGGTTGATGAATCTGAGAAAGATTTCTACGGTGAATCATGGCTAGGACAGTCTTTTTCAAACTCTGCATGCAATTTTCCACATCTTTTCCCAAGAAAACAGTCTAATAAACACACATACACATGTACATGTGGGCAAACCTTGTCTTGCTAATTCCCCATCTCCCCGTCATACTTCATTTTTCTGGTAACATTTCTTTGCCCTTGATCAAAGCATCCCACTATACCACACACACTTTTGCCCCTCTCTATCTTCTACTAGTGGAGTTTCAATAAATCATTCCTAGCACTCTTCAGGCAATTTACAAATGAGGAAAACAAGGCAAATCATACCGATTATTTCATACTTAGTTTGACTTTTTCACTTCTGATATATTGACTCTGACAAATGGAAGAGACTTGGACCATACAGTGAAAATGTCTAGATAATTGTTCCTAAGTATTTCCCTAACTATAAATAATTCAAATTCCAGAACACTTCTATAAAATGGATGCCATTAGAGTCTTGTTTGTAAAATAAAAAAAAATGAGTCAACATTCCCAAAGTTGCACTTTTGGAAAGGTGAAATAGGATTCAGGAAAATTTCACATATGCTACAATTGAAATATTTAGTTCATGTTGTTGCCTTTTAAACAATCCGAAGTTTAAAATCTTAGATTCCTCCCATTTCACAGTGTCCCTTCTATATAAATAATAACAAGTCTTAGTTTTCCTCTTAATCTTGTAGGAGCTTTCTTCATTTGAAAATTCCACCACCATATTTGCTCAAAACATTCTGACGATTTCTGTGAATTCCATTATACAAGTCCATTTCAAACTGTTGATCAAGTCCATCTACAAATATAGAGTATTTTTTCCTGTATTTAAATGAAGAGACAGAGTCATCCCAGCACAGAGTGATATGGCAAATGAGGACTTTTGTTTTTATTGATTCACAAGTTCACTTGAATACAAAGTCAATCTATGGCAATGCTTGGAATCAGGATTGGTTTGGCAAATTGATCTTTTTATTAATCTTTTTTTTTTTGGGTCACACCTGGCGATGCTCAAGGGTTACTCCTGGCTCTTAGCTCAGGAATTACTCCTGGAGATGCTCTGGGGACCATATGGGATGCCGAGGATCCAACCCTGGTCAGCCGCATGAAGGAAAATGAAAATGCCTACCCACTGCGCTTATTGCTTCAGCCCCCATTGGGTCTTTTATACTCTAAACATTCCTCACACTCTAGGCCTATGTGTCACAGCTTCTTCTGACAAATCTACACCTTTATGTAGGCTTCCTCTCACTAGTCGGATTTTCTATCAAGTTTTCAAGGTCTGGCTCATTTCTCTGCCCATGTAAAGCTGTTGCTGACTTTCAAGCAAAAAGTTACTGCTCCTCACATCTACTTAGTCTCAGTTCCACTTTCAAAGAGACTTTTTACTTACTAAAATTATTAAAAGTATATTTCTTGTTCTGAATTATAAACCTAAAGGTTAGGGTCAGATCTTTAAGAATTTGGTTGGGGCCGGAGCGATAGCCCAGCGGGTAGGGTGTTTGCTTTGCACGCGACCGGCACTTGCCGGCCTGGGTTCGATCCCCTGGGTCCCATATGGTCCCCCGAGCACGGCCAGGAGTAATTCCTGAGTGGAGAGCCATGAGGAAACCCCTGAGCATTGCCGGGTGTGACCCAAAAAGCAAAAAAAAAAAAATTGGTTGCTCATTTATATGTGAAATAACATCCACTGAGCATTGATCTGAATCGCGTAAAATATCTATGACATAAATTGCTATCCATGGGCCAGACCAATAGCACAGCAGGTAGGATGTTTGCCTTGCATCAGACAACCTGGGTTCCATACCCCACATCCCATATGGTTCCCCGAGCACTGCCAGGAATAATTCTTGAGTGCAGAGCCAGGAGTAACCGCTAAGCATCTCCGAGTGTCACCCAAAAAGAAAAAAATAATTGCTGTCCAGTATGAATTCATATAAGAAATAGTTGAAATTGACTTAAAAACACAACTATGTTTTGAATTTTAGTGTTTAGACACTCTTTTAGACAATGTTTAGACAATTTTGGTTTTTAATGTTTAGATACCATGTTTTGGTTTTTAAAAATTAGACACTGTACTGTAAAATCCTTGTCAATTTCATAAGAGGTTTTTTTTTTTTGCTTTTTTTGGGTCACACCGGCAATGCTCAGGGGTTTCTCCTGGCCCTGCACTCAGGAATTACTCCTGGGAGATGCTCAGGGGACCATATGGGGAAGCCGGGATTGAACCTGGGTCGGCACAGGCTGGCCGCATACAAGGCAAACGCCCTACCCGCTGGACTATCGCTCCGCCCCCTTGTCAATTTTAAATAGAAACTTTTTTCCATACATCTTGGAAGATAGTGGAGAAGGTGGTGGAAATGTCAATGTTTGTATTATTCACAGCACCCAGAGTTTCTCCATCAGACCCCGTGGCCTGACATTAGTTCAGAAATAGGAACAGAGTGGGTTGTTTACCCAGAGCTCACAGTTTACACTCCATATTTCCTGCTTAAGCATAAAACAAAAGCTCCCAAATATGCAAAAATCCTCACAATGACTCAAGGCCATTATCCAATATAAGTAGTTTTCTGTCCTAAGAAGGCACTGCCCAGCAGGACACAAGAACGCTATGCTGTAAGGGTGCTCAGAGTGGCCTAATCTATCACCAGAATATTTATCTCAGGGTGCACTTCTCACCTGGGATCACAATGTTTGCACCTGCTTCATCACTCACCTAATTATCAAATTTGGTGGAATTCTCCTACTTTTTCCAGAAATATCATAATGAAGCAACATTCTTGGATAGTATTAAAGGGCCTGACGAACAATGTAACTTTCCAATGAAAAGACCATTAATGAAATGCTTGGCACATCCTAGGCCTATTGTGTGCATTGTCTCATCACCCAATCGCCTATTTTATGATGTAATAAAGTCCTTACCATCCATATTTTCAGATATGTAATTGCTTAAAATTGAAGAGCATAAAAGCCGTGGACAGCAGACTTCTAATCAAGTCAGAATTCAGAGCCAACAGAGTCAGATGTCATGAATTCTTCTCAAACAAAAATTACCAACTGCTTAAAAGTACCAAGTGTCAAAATGAAATAAAATAAAAACTACACTATATTGGAGGGAAGGGTGGTAAGTGGCATAGTATTTTGTATATCACTTGTGAAAACATTACCCGATGTATCTCTTCAAAGATAAAGTAGCAGTACTTAATGAATCATCTTGCACATAGCTTTTAATTTTGCATCCTTGTTCCTCGAGGTTAATATCACTGATGTAAAATCATATTAGGCCCCCAAATACGTGAATACTCTGTGTCAATTATAGCATGGGATTATATTTCTATAAGACAATCATTACAATGAATGAGACCGAGCTATCAGGGCAGTTAACACAAAGATAACGAGAAAAAATGAAGATACAACCATTAGAAAATGATATAGTAGGAAAAGGCACTTCCCTTGCATGCAGCTAATCTGGGTTCAATCCCCAGCACTAAATATGGTCCTGGAAATACTTCCAGAAGTGACACCTGACCAAAGAGCCAAGAGCAAGCCATGAACACTACCTAGTCAGACTGCAAATATTTTTTAAAAAATCAAAAATTTTGATTTAGTGAAATTATGCTGAATGGCATTGCTGTGTTCTACATAGATTTTTAGTTCATGTGTAATGGTGTATTGACACTGATCCATAAATTATTGCCAAGATTCCACACTAATACACAATGTCAATAATAAGGAAATTTGAGGAGAGATGTGTGAAAGATCTTTGGTAATCCAGTTTTTCCACTCAGTTATTATGTAAATCTAAAAGTGCTAAAAAGGAGTTCTAATTTCAAAAATTAGATAATACAACATAATTAAATACACACTTAAATACAATGATGAGCATAGAAAAGTTTCAAGTTGTTGATCTCAGTTGCAGCGTTAGGGGATAACAGAGAATTAAGCCT
This sequence comes from Cryptotis parvus, assembly GCA_021461705.1. NCBI lineage: Eukaryota > Metazoa > Chordata > Mammalia > Eulipotyphla > Soricidae > Cryptotis > Cryptotis parvus. The sequence continues at coordinate 2,609 of JAJIBD010010185.1, read as the reverse complement.
CAAAACAAGGTGCTTAAAATTTTTCAATGAAAAGGATGATTTGTAGGTATCATATGGCTTTATTTATATAAACACTCTGTATAGAGGGGAAATTTATAGCTGAGGATTTTTCCAATACCTTTATAATTATTAATTATAATACTTCTTTTCATTCACCTTCAAACTATGACTGGAGTATATTATTTTATAAAAAACTATATTAAAGGAGGTATTGGAGATTTAGACCATTCATGCTTTATAATAAAGGCAATCAAATATGATTTGATAATGCAAGAGGAAGAGAATTTAATTGTATCTCCTTTATGCCTCACTTGCAAAATGAACACAAAATAATAATCGCATTCTAGGTGAGTATTGCATGCAACATACACAATGTTTTCCTTTAAATTTCCTTGTGGGGAAGCATGTCTGGTGGTATTCAGAGACTACTTACTCCTGGCTCAGTGTTCAGACATCATGCCTAGCGGTATTCAAAGGATCGTATGCACTGCCAGGGATCAAATCTGGACCACCCGAATGCGGAGCATGTTCACCGATTGAGCCTTCTCTAGAGTCCTTACATTATATTTCTATTAAGCAGTATTTTGTCTGCTCTACATATCACAAAGCACGCAAACAAGCATCAAGTTACTAAGAACTCTACCCAAAGGCAGAACAGTTATAAAACTTTGAATTATTATGGGGAGGCGGAGTGATAGTACAGCAGGTAGAGAATTTGCTTTGCATACAGCAGACCCAGGTTCTAGCTCCGAATCCTATATGGTCCCCCTGGGACTGCCAGGATTAATTCCTGAGAGCAGAGCCAGGAGTAACCCCTGAGCATCACCGGTGAGACTCATAAAGCAAAATTTAAAAAAAAAAAAGAAAAGAAAAATTTAGAATATATGGATATATAATTTCATTCACATATTTGAGGGCTGAATTCCTGAAAATTTCCCCTTCTACCTGAATAATCAAGTGGAAGCTCTCGGAGTTCCTAGGTGAAGCGTTGCCTTCTGGGTGGCTGAAAGTTTCCCAGGGCTTCAGGGACAATTTCCAATCATTGTCTTCAAGGTTTATTTTGCTCTAATTAAAGTTAATCCTTATTACCCCTTGGCGGCTTCTCGGGGCTTGATTTTCAAGAGTCACCATGTTGTCTGGTTTGCCTTCAGAGATAGCAACAAATGCAGCTGGTCTCACCCAGGCTCAGCCTGCTGAACCCCTAAGGAAAAAGAAAGTGAGCAGGAAACAGTCAGGGCTTCCTCAGCAGGTTTAAGTGCTGAAATGCAGCTCACAATTAGTTAACCCAGCAATTTTCACACCTGGGGCTCTTGAGCTTTGAGGGTGCAGGTGGCTAATACAGGAGTAATTAGTTCCGTGTCATTAATTATTTATATGGCGCTTATCACCCTGAGTTGGCAATTTCGTGGACACAAAGCTGCAGGTGCACAAAGAAAAAGTGCATTTTGAACACTTGCCCTCTGGAAAGGCAGAGGGAGGGAAAAGGGTGATTTGGGTGCTATCTCCAAGACACTCCAGGCAATGTGATGTCTTTCCTAGAGCTTTGAGAGTTGACAATTGAAAAAGGCAACTCACCATTGCTACAGTTACAAGGGCGATTTGACTTTGAAAAGCTTGGAATGGAAATCCAATACCACTGATTTATCATCTGGATCTAACTTCTGAAACATTCAAAGTAGCTTCAGTAACTCTGGTTGAATAATAATTCAATACCGGGTCAATCTAATTTCAATGGTGTTTATCAATATATTACTTTTTTCTTATCAGTTTGATCCCTTTAAAAACAGCTTAGATGTTGTGGAGGCCAATTTTCCCTGACTTGAACTAATACTTTTCTATTTTTCCTTATTGTTTTCACCTGTCTGCTGTTGCAATGGTCAAGCTGTATACATTTGTAGTTGTGATACTCACACACTTTGTTACAGTGCTCAAAATTGATTGTACTGTGTAAGCATGCACTCAGGCACACACACACACACACACACACACACACACACAGATTGATTGTGGGGTACTGGGAATCACACTCAGATATTCAGGGGATAGAGGCCAAGTGCAAGGAATCAAATTCACAGCTTTAACTTCATGCAGGCTAGGCAGGCATGAACTCTCCCATTCCGCCACATTTTCTATATTTTTTTGTTTGTTTCGGGCCACACCAGTGATATTCAGAGGTTACTCCTGGTAATGCTAGGCAGATAATACAGGATGCAGGGGATTGAACCTAGGTCGACCATGTGCAAAGCAAGCACCCTATCCCGTGTACTATCCAATCCCAACATTTTCTTATGATTTTTAAACTTGTTAACCTTATGTTTCCTTAATCTGTAATTTACTTCCCATCAACTTCCAGTTACTTATTTCTTCAAGGAGAGTGAATGTAACTCAGCCTTTTCTACCAAAGGGTGTCTGGTTCAGGATTTTAAGTGCTTAGAGCATAGATCTAGATGGCACCAGTTTATTGTAGCATTTAATCTTCCTTCACAATGGGGACCGGAGCCATAGTCCAGTGGGCCCAGTGGGTAGGGTGTTTGTTTGTCTTGCACACGGCCCACCTGGATTCGATCCCTGGCATCCCATATGGTCCCCTGAGCACTGCCAGGAGTAAT
>JAJIBD010010184.1:0-29985 GCA_021461705.1 Cryptotis parvus | reverse complement strand
AGGAAAGCCAGGAAACTTTTCGATTTTTATATTATTTTTACTCTCCTCTTGCACTCAATGAAGCAATTTCCTTTTTAGGTTTCTGAAAGTTTTTTAAAAAACAGATTTTATTTTCTGTTACAGCATAGTACACTCTGCTTTTTTTTTATTTCTTGCTGTGATATGTATTCCTTTAGACTTAATGAACATCCACTTAATGCATTAGACTTGCAAATAAGAATCAAGTATTTTAAGAGTATGTGAAAAAAACTTTTCCAGATTCTTTCACCACAATAGTTTTTCCATCAGTTATATTGTCTAAGTTATTAAGATAATCAGTTGTTGGCTATATAAAGGTTTTAATTTTTTTTTTTGTTTGAGTGTGAAAACTGTGTGGTAGTAATAGTGATTATACGGCTTTTTACTAGTTTTTTCCTAACCCTCATTGCCTTCTTTAACAAAAGAGGTTAGGCTAAAGTGTTTAAAGAATAACTTACACTGTTCATGAAATTGCTGTGATGGACTTTAGACTCACCCCCCCATCCCATTTAATTATGATCCTCAATGATCCCTTTCAGGACATCTTTGATTCATATACATTACTATCCCAGTGAAGAGGGCAAGACCCTGGAGCCAGACTCTGCTTTTGATTGTATTTTCTCCACTAGTGGGTGACCTCTCTATGTCTTTGTTTCCTGATGTGCGATGTGGAAATAGTGAGAGTATCTTCCTTAGCGCACTTATTAGATGAATTACAGCCTTTTATTGCTTAAAATAGCATCCACATACAGTAAATACTATTATTCACTCTTACGCATTTTTTACAATCCATCTGAGATGTTCTCATTATATTGGATCTATGAAATCTAATATGAGTCAAGAATCAATGTGAAAAGTATTTTTATAAAATGAGCATAAATGCCGTAAAAATTTTTTTTGTGAGGTTAGGATATAGCATGCATGTCGAGCGGTGTTTTATGCAACAATTTTTGAAGCAAATGTAGAATGAATTTAAAAACTTGGAGTGCTATGCTTAGCATGGTGGTACCATTCTTAAGATTCATAATGACTCAGGACTGGAGCAATCATCGGCCCAGGGAGGATGTTTGCCTTGCATCCAACCAAGCCCAGGTTTGATTCCCAGCATCTATATAGTCTCAAGCACTGTCAGGAATAATTGGTGCAGAACCAGGGTAACCCCTGACCATTTGCCAGATCTTGACCCAAAAAGAAAAAAAATCATAATGACTCAATTCTGGACATCAAGCTGTTCAATTGGTTTTAGGAGATAACTAAATTTGCGTCTGTTTTCACGAGATGTGATAAAACAGAATGTTGTGGCACAACTAATGCATGCCTTGGAGCTTTCTTTTGTGAAATACTGTTCCAGGTACAGAGAGGCTAGTACAGCTGGTTGGGTGCTTTAGCGTTGCAGCAGCTGACCTGGGTTCCATCATCAGGGGGTTAGTCCCCTTATGATCCCCTGAGCATTTGCTGGGTGTGGCTTTAAGACCAAACACCACACAACCAAAGCAAAGCAGACAACTGAGAAAAATCACAAACCACGAAATACTGTTATAAACACTAAACTACTGATAGATTTTTTTTTTACAGCAACTATAAGGTAAATAATATCTCACTAAGTAGAAGAATAAGAATAAATGAAGAAACTGAATTATCACTGTATCACTGTCTTCCCATTGTTCATTGATTTGCTCAGTGGGCACCAGTAACATCTCCATGCGTCCTATATCACAAGCAAGTGTAACCCAAGGGCATCTGCTTGTTCCAGGGTTAGGAAGAGCCTCAAAAGCATTCTTCAGCTCATGGAGTTGAGGTCCATAATTGTTACTAGTTTTTGGCATAACAAATAAATAAAGCACGGTAGCTTGCCAGGCTCTGCTAAAACTGAACATAGAAGTTATTTTAAATAAATCAGGTTCAAACTCAGGAAGTTTTTTATGGACTCTGTGCTTTAGAAATATTCTAGAATCCTTGTTATTTAGAGTGATCTTTTTTTTTTTTCTACTCAGATGTTTATCATTACCACCATAAAGTACCATATTTGTTGTTGGTTCATTGCCTGTGCCTGCCTCAGTTTTCCTCTCACTTAGGTATAAGCCCTGATACTTAAGTTGGGCTGTATTTTTTGGGGGTCACACCCAGCAATACTAAGGGGTTCCCTCCTGGCTCTTGATCAGGAATTACTCCTGGCGGTGCCGGGGGGGGGACCATATGGGATGCTGGGGTTGAACTTGGGTTGACCCAAGTTCAGTCCCGGCATTTAGAATAAAAGCAAATCCCATCCCCTGCTGTACTATAGCTCCGGCCCAAAGTTGGGCTTGTTTTGCATTGGAATTAACCTGAACAAACTGTCTGCCTATTGATGCTTAGTTTTTAGAGATTCCAATGTAATTTAGGCACTTAGACATTAGGCTTTTTCAAGGTAATGTAATATCTAGCTTTTTCAAACATTAGGTATAAAACTTTTTAGAACCATGGTCAAGAGGAAATGAAACTGGTGTAGGTTCTAGAATATCTAGCAGGGCCATGAAAATAGTGGGACCTAGATCCTAAAGATTCCAGGAGTTGATTAAACAAGTTGGCATTGTTTCTTTCTGAGAATTATGAAGGCATATTAGCACTGCTCGGTGACAGTACCATTGGAATTTAATTGTTACAACTAGTCTTTTAAGTTGTCTAATTAATTATTTAATTAATTAATTTGCTTTTTTTGGTCCCACCCAGTAATGCTCAGGGGTTACTCCTGGTATACTCGGAATTACTCCTGGCAGTGCTTGGGGACATTTGGGATACAGGGATCGAGGCCGGGTCTGGTGAGGCATGCAAAGGCAACGCCCTACCAGCTGTGCTGTCACTCCCCCAAGTTATTTTCAAAAATGAAGTAAATTTAGCAATACCTTCGTTATGGGGCCTTCCGGTGACCATTGAAATTATTCAAGAACTTGTTTGGGGAAAGCAGGATGGCTGTAAGTGGCAGGGTTGCCATCTTACTGATTTATGGAGAAACCTAACCTGGCTTCACTAAACAGTTTAGAAAATTCATATATTTTTTTCAAATGTTTATGGTTTTATCATATCAAGGTTTATGCAAATCCTCAAAAATGTAGTGATGAGCAATGACTCATTTAGCTCATGTCAAAACAATGTGCTTTTGTAATTTTTCCTGTCCCTGGAGAAGCTATTAAACACTAAACAAGATGCCTCGGAATGAAACTGATTGAGTGTTTTAAATTATGTGCTTTTGCTTGGCTATTAGCCAGAGGTTCATTGGGAAAACTGACTGCACATCAAGCCCTGTGACTTGCACTTACAATGATCCCGCACATTCAGGTTTAATGGTGTGTATTCTAAAGCACAATAGTCAAAGCCTAGCTTCTTTGCATAAAACAATTTGTGTAACTCTACTCTCAGCCAAGTGGTTTTTCTTTGTTAAGCTCTAGACAGGATGGACCTAATGGATAAGGTATTTTCCGCTGTATTATCTTGTTGATAAATAGAACAGATTCCAACAAGCTTAAAAGTTTAAGAATGGTTACACGGCACATAAGTAGGTAAATAGATGATAGAGGGGTAGAAAATTTATGAGGATTTCTATATTTGTTTCTGTGTATTGTAGTAGTACCGTGTATCTTGTCCCTTGTAGAGCATGGTGTGCATTTTTATAGTAGGGCTAAACAAAATGTGTGTTGCTGATAAGACTGATACCAATAAGCAAAACAAAGTATGAAGAATGTGTTTTGATTTATTTCCTGTAGTTTCTTTGCCAGCTGTAGATGAGATCTTTTCTTCCCTTCTTTCTGTCTGTTCTTTTCTTTCTTTCTTTCTTTCTTTTTCTTTCTTTCTTTCTTTCTTTCTTTCTTTCTTTTCTTTCTTTTCTTTCTTTCTTTCTTTCTTTCTTTCTTTCTTTCTTTCTTTCTTTCTTTCTTTCTTTTCTTTCTTTCTTTCTTTCTTTCTTTTTCTCTCTCTCTCTCTCTTTCTTTCTTTCTTTTCTTTCTCTTTCTCTCTTTCTTTTCTTTCTTTTCCCTTTCTCTCTCTTTCCTTCTTTCCCTTTCTTTTTCTTTTCTTTCTTTTTTTATAGATGAAACCTTTTAAGAGTTATTATTACACTATGTTTTTTTTTTTTAGGAGCAAATGTTTAAATTATTGACTTACTTACGCAAACGTATCTAATAAGAATATTTACCATGTTAAATTCAGCGTTTTCAGGCACACTTCCTCTAGTGTAATTGACTGTTAATACTAATGACCAGTACGTTTTCAGTATCACATGGCATTCTTTGAGTGGACCTTTGGAGGCATGTATCAACAAACAAAAGATTGCATCACTCGTGACAGTTTCTAAGTACTCAGTTAGTTCCTAATATCTGATTGACTTATATGAACTGTCTTCTTATTCCCGTTTCTTAAGCAATAAGGCATGAGTATTGTTTTGTTTTTGTGAGAGCAGTTCCATGAGAAGAACTGGTAAAAAAATTGAATATTTTTCAATTTTCATATAGAGAATCAGGGGTGATTCTCTAATAATATGGTGGTAGAGCATTATTTTTTTAATCTTCCTCTTTTTATAGGTGTATATAAATTTTATGAGTGTATATAATTTAAATATAAATTAAAGAAACTAACAGTGTGTACAGTCCTGTGCTAATATATTTAATAGTTAACTTGAAATGAATAAATCCTACAAAATGTACAGTTTATTAAGAGAAGGTGAATTAAGAAAAACTTAGGTCAAAAACTCTGAATAGGCCTACAAAAGTATTCAAGTGTGTTTTTTATAATAAAAATGGGAATGTTCACATTATGTTAGGAAGTATTGTATTATAGATAATGCTTAGATATTTTCATGAATAAGTAAAAGATAGTAATAAAAATCTATGAAGTTAGCTAGTCACCTGAATGGAACATTCAGTATATGTGAAACATTAAGTCGTTATTGAAAGTGACTAAAATCCCTTAGCAAGCAATATTAGCAGACCTTAATCTAGTAGAGGGCAACTATAAACTGCATGAGTGACTGCCATACTCAGTCAACCATTATTCTTGGAGAAGTTATTTATTTATTTATTTATTTATTTATTTATTTACTTATTTACTTATTTATGTATTTTGTTGCTTTTTAGGTCACACCCAGCGATGCTCAGGGGGTTACTCTGGCGGTGCTCAGGGGACCATATAGGATGCTGGGGATTGAACCTGGGTCATCCACATGCAGAAGGCAAATGCCTCTTACCTGCTGTACTCTCGCTCCAGGCCCCTGTTCTTGAAGAAGCTACCCTCTAAATGGGGGGCATCAGCTGTCAGTCTATTCTAAGGAGAAAAAAGCTTGAAGACTGATAATGCAAACCACCGATGCTGCTGTTTGGAGCCAAAGCGTAATAACGTTGAACGTCATAATCCGTTATTACTAGTAGGCACTGGACAGCCAGAAGGGTTAAGTCAACAGAGCCTTTGGCAGGAAGGGGCTCGCACTCTCCAACTGCAGCTTATTGGTGAGAAACATAGCATATCCCCGTGAAGTTTTCTGCCATTGTAGTTTGTTAAAAAGAAAATAACCAGTATTGGACGTTTCATACTAACTAATACAAGTGTAATGATGAGGGGACTTTTATGTGAGGATAATCTAAAACTTAAATTGAAAACTGCTAAAGAAAAATGTATCTCTAAAATTTGTATGGTAAGTAGTGTGTCAAGGCACCCTCTTACTTCACTAAACCTAGAGCTGAAAAAGTGATCTCGAACAAAGGGCCTTTACCGGGACACCAAGTCACTGAGAGGTGATATTGCCTCAGTGTTAGGAATATAGATGAAAGGTCACTGCCAGACTCAGTTCGCCTCCCTGCCTCTAGGTCTGTATCCTTAGGTACCTTATTTATCTTCCTAGGCCTTAGTGACTTCATCTGTAAAATATGCTTCTAATAGTAGCACCTATCTCAGAGGTTGTTGCCTGAGGATTAAGGGTTAAAAGGGCTTAGAATAGCAACTGGTAAATAGTAATTCAAAAAATTGAGTATTAAGTGTAATTTATCATCTAAGTTTGGTGCCCCACAGGTACTCTACACAGCTTCCCCGGCAACCGACATCAGAGATTGAGACCTTGATTGGGTAGATCTGGGACCTGACCTCCCCCAAAGTCTTTGTTTCTGTTTTTCACTAAATGCTTCACCTAAGAAAACATATTTTTTGTTCTCAAGACTGAAATAAAGATGAAGTGTTGTCCCCGGCCCCTTGGTACAAGTCAAATTTACTTGTACCAATTTTGTATTTTAATGAAAAACTCTTCATTTGGTAATAGAAAAGTATGACTCAAGTAATAGAAACAAGCCCAAGCTAATTGAGTTAAATAAGATCTTTGGCCAGGAAAACTTAACTATTGAGATATGCATCTTGTTTTTCCAAACAAATGCTCCTGCCTCAGAATCTGAGTGGGCCTTAATCCGCTTACCTGCTTTGGGCTGCCCAGTTTTCAGGCAAGCGCTTTGCATTTTCTGGCAGCAGTGAGTATGATGAATGTTTTGTTATTGTTGCTCTTAATTGTAAGTGTGTGGCTTTTCTTCTCACTATAAACAAAGAGCTGGGGAACCATGGACCAGATTGTTTCACCAATATAGTAATATTTTGTATTTACATCATTTGTTAGTGGTTCTGTCCCTAATCTTGTAATAGCTTTTTTAGTTGGGAGAAAATTCATTGCTTTGCAATCAGGTACTCATGACTGGTTAAAGTAGTAGAAACTGGTAGGAATTCACTTCAATTTCTGCCAAAGCAGTTTTGGCATTGATATTTTTAATGACTAAATTCAAATAGAACTTTAAAAAAACTCCATTTCACACCTTTAATTAAAATAGGATGTTCCAATTAAAGGCGGTCAAGGAGTCTTCAAAGACTGCATGTTATTTGTTTGGCATCTTCCCATTGCGTTTTCCCTTTTTCTTTATTGACAACTATTGCTTCACAGCAAAGCGAATCTGGCGTTTTTCGCTCACTGCCTGAGTGACGCCCTACACCTAGTCTCCGTGCCTTCTCACTTGTCTGGGGTTTGCACTACTGTCCTGTCATTTCCTTCCAATATACTTGGCCCTTGTTGACTCTTTCCCTCAATTTTGCTGTCTTTGCAAGTGACCGTCCTCTTGTCTTCCTTCCCATCCCAGACAAATCTATTAAGAGGGTATTACTGCACACAGTGCTTTTACATCCCTTCTCACTCACTTTGATTCCTTGAAGTCTGCTTTCTTACTTGCTTTTCTGTTGAAATTATTCTTCCCAGGATCCTCGATTGGTGTTTACATAAGTAGATCAAGCAAGAGCTTCATCCTCTGCTTATTCACCACTTAATCAAGTTAAAAATCCACACCCATTTCTTGAAATTCTCTTTTTGGTATCCAAGAGTCTGGACTCTCCAAATTCTCCTTGTGTACCACAGAGTACCTTTCTTGATAGCTTTTCTCTCTCTCTCTCTCTCTCTCTCTCTCTCTCTCTGCCTCTATCTCTGTGTCCTGTCTGCCTCTGTCTGTCTGTCACTGTCTCTCTCTCTTTCTCTCTCTCTCTCTCTCTCTCTCTCTCTCTCTCTCTCTGTTTTTTTTTGGACCACACCTGGCAGTGCTCAGGGGGTTACTCCTAGCTCTACATTTAAGGTACTCTGGCAGTGCTAAGGGGACCATTTGGGATGCTGGGGCTTAAACCCGGTCTGCTGCAAGTGAGGCAAGCAACTGAACTATACTCTCTCAGACCCAGTTTATGCCATTTTTAAATTTGATAGTTTTCTTTGGTTGGCTTTCATGTATAATATAAACTTGATGCCAGTTTTGTTGTTTATGCATGACTGATGTCTTTCCCAATATGTAACTTGCCTTTCATCCAGTGTATTGTTATATTTTGATTACTACAAGTTACTAATTTTCAATAAAGTTCAATAGGCTCTTTTATGATCAGAGATATTTGGGTGCTTTTCAAAGAAATCTTTACCTCCTTCAAGACTTTGTTTTTTTTTTTTTTTTTTTTGCTTTTTGTGTCACACCGGCGATGCTCAGGGGTTACTCCTGGCTCTACACTCAGGGTTACTCCTGGCGGTGCTCGGGGGACCATATGGGATACCGGGAATCGGGCCCGGAGGCCAGCCAGCCGGCCGGCGTGCAAGGCAGGCGCCCTGCCCGCTGGGCTGTCGCTCCGGCCCCTCCTTAAGACTTTGAAGATAAACCAGGACTTGAGTAATTTGCACTAAGATTGTAGCAGTCTGCTATTTGCCATTGAAAGTTTAATTGATTCTTTGTTTCTGGCATATAACTGCCCAGCCAGACATTTCTGGCTTTCTCTATAGAGAAGTAGCTATGTGAAGTCTTGCTTGTGTCGGTGAATGTGAAGAGAACAAAATCAGAGTCATCTTGATTTTACTCTTTTTTTTTTTGGCCAGGGGATCAAACCCAGGAACCTCAGTGTGTATGATTTGCTGTGGAAGCACATCCCAAGCCCTACTGCTGCAACATAAAATCAAGAGTCCTTCGGGTGTGCTTTGCTCTTCTTCCTGACTTTTTCCACACACTCAAGTCCATTGTAATAGAGTGTAATGAGCTTTCAGCTTCTTTATTTTTATTTATTTATTTATTTATTCATTCATTCAGTCGTTTGTTTGTTTGTTTATTTGCTTTTTTGGGTCACCCGGCAATGATCAGGGGTTTCTCCTGGCTCTGCACTCAGGAGTACTCCTGGCGGTGCTCGGGGACCATATGGGATGCGGGGATTGGACTGGGATCAAACTCAGGCTGGCATGGGCCAGCCGCGTGCAAAACAAGCGCCCTACCAGCTGGGCTATCGCCCCAGCCCCCAGCTTCTTTTTTTTTTAAATGAAGATCAAACTCTGAATGATCTCATGGAGCCAAACTCATTTGGGTTTATCTTTAAAATATTTTAATTACTTAAATAATAAAGATGGCTTAGATTCTCCCCCTGACCTTGAACTCATTACGCCTCCGTGAATTTTTCTACTTTAAAAAGTGTATTTCAGGGGCCGGGCGATAGCCCGCGGTAGGCGTTTGCCTTGCGCGGCTGGCCCATACTGCCCGGGTTTGATCCCGGCGTCCCATATGGTCCCGAGCACTGCCAGGAGTGATTCCTGAGTGCAGGCCAGGAGAAACCCTGAGCATTGCCAAGTGTGACCCAAAAGCAAAAAAAAAAAAAAAAAAAAAAAAAGTGTATTTCAGCTCCTGGCGCCTGTGCTGGCTTTGTACTTTGCTCCTGGTAGGCTCTCAGGGGGGATTTTTTGAAATATTGAATAAACAAGCTAGACAGGACATTTTTTAGGAGTGAAGACCTAAGTCTAGTACTAAGAAATAATTGATGTTGATTTGGTCATGGTTTAAGTAAAACCTAACTGGGAATTGGCGGCTTTTCTCATCAGTTCTCTATCTTCTCCGTGGTGAGGCTCAAACTCAGCAGTTATGAATCAGCAGATCGCTGTGGTGTAACACTTTGATCTTCCACAGCACAGCGGCGTGAAGGTAGCTTGTGGTAATTGCTGACAAAGTGAGATCATGACCTCATTTGACCACTGAGCAAACAAGACTTTCTGACTGCTATAGAGTGAGGAGAGGTTCACATGGAAAAGAGATGCGGTTTTCTATTCAAGGCAGATGATTTGACTTGGACAACTATGGCGACAACTGGTTTCCCTCAGGTTCTTTGGCATCTCAAAGAACATTCGAACCATATTTGAGATGCCGTTGTGTTCCTACCTCCAAATATCACACTTGAAGATTCAGATTCAGTGTATTTGGGGATGGGCTCAGAAATCTTTTAATAGTTCCTTTCTCTGGCAGTGTTGATGGGCACTTACCAAGGCTTGAGAATACTGACAGAGAGGTTAAGAGCTTTTATTCAGGTCAGATAAGTCCTGAGTCCTAATACCTATCTTTAGTCACTAGTAGTTTATCTTTGGTGTCTTTATGTTTTAGACTAATTGAGTATTAAGTGGAAAGTGGAAAAAATCCACTTTAAGAGATTTTATGAAGATAATCCATCTTAGATGTTAAACAGTGTTTGACAATAACCATTAATAAAGTGAACTATTATTACTGATTACCAAGTTCCTTTTTATGGGATCATTTCTTGGTATTGGTTTTTTGTATAGAATGATGAAATAGAATCTACTGTGTCAACAAAAGTGTGATGTGTACGTGTGAGGGCTGGTCTTTCAACTTAATGTCATTCTTACTTAATTTCAGTGGTTTAATTCAAACTGTGGGGCTACTCTATCAACCCATTTCTTTTTTCATGAATTAGTTATCAGTGAATATATTCTTTTTAAAATTATTGAGGAACTGTTGCTCTGTTTAGTCTGTGTATATATGTAAGGTAGGATTACAGAGAAATGCTTACCTTGAAACTTTAAGAATTAGGAAATGGCTCACGGTGACTCAATAAAAAGGTGGGGGATGAAAACTTAAAAAGAAATTAAAAATTGAATTTTCTATTGCAGTATCTCTTAAACAACTGAATAATTAATCTGTCATTACTTAAAGGCTAGAAGCTAAGGATATGAATTTTAAAAAATACAGAAGGACCAAGTTTGTGGCAGACTCACATAAAAGAGAGAAGATGAAGGGAAAGTGGGAGAGGGGCAAGAGAGGAGGGGAGGGAGGGAAGGAGGGGAGGAGAGAGGGAAAGAAAGAATAAGAATTGCAGAAGTCTGGAATGATAGTACAGACTTAGATCCTTGCATTACCTTTGGCAACCCTTGTTTGATCCCTGGCACTCCATATGATCCCTGCACCCTGCCAGTAATAATCCCAAAGCACAAAATCAGAAGTGAGCCCTGAGCACTGTCAGTGTGCCCTCCTTCCCTCCCCCAATTTTCCAAGACAGAGAATTGTAGAGAGGGGATCACCTTTTTCTAGTAACCTAAAATCTTGACTCTTGGAAAATTTTAGAAATCTTGTCTCTCTCTCTATAAATTATTTTTCTTCTTGGGTTGCTCCTGGCAGTGCACAAGTGTTACTACTGGATCTGAACTCAGAGATTACTCCCTAGCTGTGGTTGGGTGACCATATGGGATGCCGGGGATGGACTTTGGTCAGCCAAGTGCAAGGCAAAATGCTGTACCCACTGTACTATTGCTCCAGTTCCTTTATAAAAAATTTAATCTACTCTCTCAATCAAAGAGAGAATGAAGCAGAAGTACCATGAACTTGGGTTTTGTGATGCTACTTCCAAAATATATTGAGGCTTTATACTGCTACATCAGCCAATAGCTGTGGAAATAGTCTGTGCCGCATGCCAGAAGCCAAAAGTATTGACAAGACTGAGAAAAAAATTAAAAAAAAAAAAAAAACCTCAATTTTTTTTTGTGGGATGTAAACTAGGAAAGCTCTTTTGCAAATATGGAAATTTCTCAGGATGCTAAAAATAGATTTCCCATATAATTCACTAATTCTATTCATAGTATCCATCCAAATAATGTTTTAATTAAAAAAAAATGGATATATGCACACCTAATGTTCATTGTGGTGCAATTTAAAATAGCTGACATGAGAAAACAATTCAAATGCCCAACAACGGATGAGTGGACAGAGAAGAAATGATATTTATTGGAATGCTACTCCATTGTAAGACATGATACAGTCTTGTTCACGTGGCACAACATGGGTGGAGTTGAGGGGGTTATATTCACTGACATGTCAGAAGGAGACGAGATGAACACTAGATGTTCTCACTGTATGCAAAATATAAAGAAACAAAGGACAGCACAGACAAAACTCAGACAGAACCCACCCTTGGGTCTGACCATAGATCGGCGCTTGCTCATTGGAGGAGGGCTAAGGGGCCAAAAGTGGTGGATGGGTTTTAGTGGTGAGGGCGTGTATGACGGTTTACTTTGTAAAGATGTAGAAAGTTGTCCCTGAAACATGTAAAGTGATATAAACTAATTTTAACTTACCGAGATAGGAAAGGGGGGGAATAAACTGCTGTGAGGTGTTTGAAGGGATAGATGTGAACATGGCTCCTGTGTGTTTCTCCCCTCCCTCAACCCTCATGTGTGTTTCTTATATCCATGGAGGATTGGCGGGAATCCCTTAGGGGTGGGAGGGAGGAATGGGGGTGGGGGGCTGGAGAGTCACGTCAGGTTTTATAGGTACTCCCTTTTTATCTTAGTTAATTGTTATGAGCTTAGTTTCCTGGTTAATAGTGAATAATGAAAAGTTAATTTTTTGAAGTAAAAACTTTCCCTGCTTCTGTAAGAGGAATTTATTTTATTTTTTAGTTTATTTTGTTTGGTTTGGGGTTTGGGGGGCACACCAGTGATGCTCAGAGGGTTACTTCTAGCTCTGCACTTAGGAATTACTCCTGGCAGTGTTCAGAGGACCATATGGGATGCCGGGATGAGCCTGGGTGTGCAGTGTTTAGGGCAAACTATCCTGCCCACAGTACTATGAGTCTAGCCCCAGGAGGATCTTTTTTTTTAGGTGAACTAAAGAAAAGAAAATCTAGGGCAATGCATGGTTGCCTGAAGAACCTTCTTTGCATAAGCAATACCTTAGAAAAGAATAGGGTGTCATGAAAGGAATTTATAATCCTTGGACCTTCATCTCTATGGATTGAAAAGCCCATTACACCACACACATTTCCATTAAATTTAATGATAGCTAATAGCTGATATCAGTTCTAATTCCTTTTGATAATTTGGACTCATGTTTTGCCACATTTTGATTCAATTTACTTTCAGCTTCCCATTGAATTCTCAAGTTGCCTGGAGAGCAGAAGGTGAAATTTCTTATCTACTGTTTCACTTCTGTGAACCTTTCACTGTCAGACTTCATTTATCATCAGTAACGAAAGAGCAGCCTCCATCTAACCAGAGAAGATGAGATATGTCAGTTCTTGGGGTAAAAAGTGTATTTAGAGCTGAAATTTAATTAAAAATAAGTTTGATTAGTTAACAATTATGGGCTTCAGTTGGGGTTCAGATTACTCTTATTGCTGTTTCAAGTGTTCAGTATCCCTAGTTATCAAGAACCCATGGAATTTGTAATAGAGTTGGTTTTATATATAATTTCAACTCTGTGACTCATATGAACTTAAATCTTGTCTAAAAACCTGTATGGATTTCAGAGGCTTAAAAGGATTAAAGGCTATAAAATTTTTAAATAACTTCAGCCAGTGAGCATGTTTACCTATATGTGTCATCAGACTTCTCAATTTTCTGGTTAAAAAACCGGTTTGGGGCAGGCTGACTCACACTGCGCCCTGATAGAATGCAAGCACCTTCAAAATTCTGGTGAGGCTAAGGTAACAAAAACAGGCGCTGTCAGCTTTGAGAGCTGAAATGTTTTATTTATTTAATAAATCTTCCTATCACTAGGAGTTTTCAAAATAAACAAACACCTGTCTTCACAGTTGTTCTGGATGGGACCGCAGAGGCTGACTTTTGTCCACGGTACCCATTTGCCTCTCTTAAAGGAAATTTTGGGAAGGTAATCTGGGAAATCTTAGTCGTTAGCCCTTTGGTTGATACAAGTAATGATCTATAGTTCAAAGCATTATTCTCATGAAGATTTTACAGTATTTATATTTTACATTTTTTCGTCACACAACTCAAATTTGTTGCTGGAATACTTACCTACCTTTTTTTTTTTTTTTTTTCAGTTAGTGCTTGTGCAAGAAAACAGCAAAATTATTTTTTTCATTTTGCAGATAGAAGCATCAGCAAAGAACTTTCTCTGCCTCTCTCTCATTCTCTCTCTCTCTCTCCCTCTCCTGTTTTAATCAAGGTTGCTCAAAAAATTTCAAATGCAAAAGAAAACAAAGGGTGATATTCTGTAAATTAGCAGAATAACTTTTCATCAGGGATGAAGGGATGGAGATTAGAATGTATTTTTGTCAGATGCGGGGGTATATTGCTTGTAATTAGCTATTGTTTTGGCCAGGTTATAGAGATTAGGTTGCATTTTGCATACCCACATCTCCCTTTCTGGAATTTAGGATAGATTTTTTTTCATTTATTTTAACTAAGTAGAAATGTACTTACTTCTCCCGTCTAGTTTTGCTCTAAAGTCTTTATCTGGAAGTTGCACAGTAGCGGGTAACATGGATTCCATTTCTGGAATGCATCGCCGCTATTAGTTTTGCCTATGATAGTTTTGTGATTTGGGGACCCAGAGTAATAGTACAGCATATAGAGCATTTACCATGCATGAGCTGACCCATTGTTCAATCCCTGGCATCCCATATAGTCCCTGAGCACCACCAGGGTCATTGCTGACTGCAGAGTCAGATAACCCCTGAGTATTACCAGGTATGGCCCAAAAATAAAGTGTTGTGATTTTGTTACATATAGTTTTTTGAAGATTATTTTTATACTTGATAATGATGACAATTAGGTTCTTTCCAAATATAACTCTGAACATACCTAACAATGCTTTGTGCATGCTAAAGGTTCTGTGACAAGTTAGCATGGTGGGTTGAGATCTCTCTGCCTGACACTCTTGTGGGCTCAGTATAAAGGAGAATCTGACTAATGACATATGGTGTCTCAATACCCTAACCCTAGCCGACTCATCCTCAAGTGACTTAATTCCACACACTCTTTCATTTCATTTCATTCTGCTGTTTATCACTGAGGACACAAAGACAGGAGCCATAACTTATTTTAATATTTCCCCTTGTTATATTCAGTGTTAGGTTAAATGAATATCAACAGAGTGAACGAATGGATGACAGATGTTCCCATTATCCTTGTTTTTGGTATACAACAACAAAGAAAGGCTTTCCTTTTGCTTTCAGCATAATCTAATATGCTACTTAATCTCATCAGTAATATCATGCTAATAATCGTGCTAATTATACTTCTATTTCTGGCTACCTTTCTTTTGTGTCTGAGTATGATCTGGCATTAAGAAAAGCTTCCCATATCCAAAAGGGTAAAAGCAACAAGTGCTGGCATGGATGCGGGAGAAGGGGGGACTCTCATACATTGTTGGTGGGAATGTTGACCTGTACAACCTTTCTGGAAAACAATATGGACATTCCTCCAAAGACTAGAAATTGAGCTCCCTTTTGACCCAGCCATACCACTCCTGGGAATATACCCAGTGATGCCAAAACACACAGCAGAAACACAATCTGCACTTTTATTTTCATAGCAGCACTATTCACAATAGCCAGAACCTGGAAACAACCAGTATGCCCGAGAACTGATGACTGGATAAAGAAACTGTGGTACATCCACACAATGGAATATTATGCAGCTGTTAGGAAAAATGAAGTTAGGAAATTTGACTATAAATGGATGGACATGGAAAAGATCATGTTGAGTGAAATTAGTCAGAAGGAAAGAGATATAGAATGACTGCATTTATTTGCATGACATAAATATATCAGGCGGTCTTACCAAAAGTGGAAATTACCACAAACGTGTGGGAGTCATAGCTTAGGTAAGACAGAGAAGGGAACATGTGTGAATAAATGTCGAAAGGGCTAATACCAACCTAGAACTGAGCATTAAATCCAGCCCAAAAAATTGCACATGACTGGCTTCTAAGTGTATGTAGTGCAACCCACAATATGTAAGAGAAGGAAAAGAGAGAGAGAGGGAGAGAGAAAAGAGATAAAGAACCTGCCATTTAGGCAGGCTATGGGAGGGAGGGAATTGGAGACACTGGTGGTGGGAAATGGGCACTGGTGGAGGGCAGGTGCTGGAACACTATGTGACCGAAACCTCTAAACATGAACAACATTGTAATTGTATATCTCACAGTGGTATAATAAAATGTTTAATAAAAAAAGGGGGGAAGAAAAAGCTTCCCTTATATATCTTTAAAATAGCTGACCAATATTTCATAAGAATTATCCGTTATCATTAATGGTTTTATTTATGTCAAATTTTGCACTTAAAGTATTGAATAGTATTTATGTGGATACTTTCAGTTTTGTCCAGCCCTAAAAAGGGATGGATAAAACTGTGCTGCAACATGGTTAGACCGTGAGAACATTGTGCTAAGTGAGAAAAAGCAAACACATATGGACATGATTCTGTTTATATGAAATTTCCAGAATAGGCTAATTCACAGAGACAGAAAGCAGATTAAAGGTTTCTAAGGATTAGGAGACACTGGGTTTCATTTAATTGCCCTATAGTGTTCAAATGCATGGATTTACCACAGTTTTGGTTATCCACTCATTGGTTGATGAGGATATGGGTTATTTCTACTTTGGGCATCTGAATATGCTGGCATGAATCTTCATGTGTATGTTTTTTGTGGGTCTGTGTTTTCATTTTCTTACCGCTATAAACCTAAGAATGCAGTTGTTGGGTAATCCAAACTGACAGTCAGGTTTAACTTTCTGAGGAACTGACAGATTATTTTCCAGAGCAGCCACATCTTTTTGACTGTCTTATCCAGCAGTATCTGGAGATTTCAGTTTCCCATATCCCTCAATACTTGCTATTATCTTTCTTTTATTGCAGTTATTCCAATGCATGTGAAGTATTATCTCTTTATGATTTTATAATATTTTAGCTTTATTGATGTATAATTGCTATATAAAATTATACAATATTCTAAGTGTACATTAGTGCCTGGACATTGACTTCCATGTCTTCGGAAACTTCTCCAATAGCAAGGGAAACAAAAAATTAAATAATCTTTATGATTTTATTTGTATTTTCCTGATGACTAATAATGATTAATACATGCTTTCATGTATTATTACCCATTTGTGGTTTGTTTGTTTGTTTGTTTGTTTTGATCATCAAATATTATTGAGGACCTGTGCAGGACAGATAAGCCTAGTTAACTTTCTAGAACTGCAGTTCCCATGGCAAAAGGACCTGCAACAGGCAGAGAAACACGCAGCAGGGCAACAAGCAGGCAGGTACATATTACACGTGCTGTTTTATGCTACAATTAAAATAAAGCAAGAAAAGGGTCTAGGCAAAGACAGGATTGATAGTATATTTTGTGTGGCATGGCTGAGATGGCGCTCAAGATATATCATCTATTCTTTGCCATCTTGGGCGGTAGACGAGCCTTCTCCAACCGTGCTCAGAGGCTGCAGGGCCACTCCAGTTGTATGGGCCTGATGGTCTGGTGCTCTGCTCCAGGGAAGTGGTCCTGCTCAGACCGGTGTGCTAAGGGCCACTAGGGCCAGATGTGGAAGTTGACGGAGGCCACACAGCGCCAGGAATCTCAGGCTCATGAGCATGGCCTTTGAGCTATCTCCACGTCCTTTCAGGGCAATTTTTAAATTAGAACTTTTTTTTTTAGATTGTTGAATTGCTAAAGGTCTTCATTCTGGATACAAAGCCAATAGCAGATGTGAAATTTCTAAATAGTTGTCCCATTCTGTGGGCTGAATATCCACTTTCGGAGTGGTATTCATTCATTTGCCTCATTTTTGCATGCCCATACAGTTTAGTTTGGGTTTTCCATCATTTTAGTGCCATATCTAAGAATCCATATATGTAAGAAACTTACCTAAGCAGGATTGTGAAGATTTGTGTCTATGCTTCTTAGCAGAAATTTGTTGACTTTATATTTAGATATTTACTCCATTTTGAGCTAATTTTTATATGAGACGTGAACTGCAAAGATCCAAAGTTTTATTGTTGACTGTAAAATATTCAGTTCCCCAGCATCCATTTGTTAAAGACTTTTTTTTTTTTTTTTTTTTTTTGCTTTTTTGGGTCACACCCGGCAATGCTCAGGGGTTACTCCTGGCTCTGCACTCAGGAATTACTCCTGGCAGTGCTCGGGGACCATATGGGATGCCGGGATCGAACCCAGGCCGGCACAGGCCGGCGCGCAAGGCAAACGCCCTACCCGCTAGGCTATCGCTCCGGCCCCTGTTAAAGACTTTTTTCTCCCTGTTGAATTTTCTTGGCACACTTAACTGAAAACCAGTTCACCTTCAGCATGATAGTGTGTATGAGCTCTTCATTTATTCATTGATCTTTTTGTATAATCTTAGGCCAGTATCACTTGGTCTTGATTACTGTAGCACTGTAGTAAGTTTTGAAATTGCCAAGGATTAATATTTAAATCTTTTTGGTCCTTTTTGTTTAGACTGACTGTTCTGTGGCCCTAAAATTGCTATATGAATTAGGATCAGCATATCAATTTCTGCAGAGAACTCACCTGGGATTTAAATAAGGAATATGTTAAATCTCAAGATATTGGGACCGGAGGCGATAGCCTAGCGGGTAGGGCTTTTGCCTTGCGTGGCCGGCCTGTGCCGGCCCGGGTTCGATCCCGGCATCCAATATGGTCCCCGGAGCACTGCCAGGAGTAATTCCTGAGTGCAGAGCCAGAAGTAACCCCTGAACATTGCGGTGTGACCCAAAAAGCAAAAAAAATAATAAATCTCAAGATATTTTGGGGAGGAATTTCACCATCTAATTTCATCACCAGGTTTTCTCTCCACATTACTTTGATAGTATCCGAGTGTAAATTTTATACTCCTGGGTGCAGGGAGTGGAGGGACATGCATTCCTGATCCTGTTTAGGAGCATGGGGCCGCTACCAGAAGTCCAGTTTTTCCTCATGCTGCACCCAGCAATTCTCAAAGGGCTGTGGGTGTGAATGGAACCTGGGCCACACCCCTGGCCTCCATATACTTCTTTTGTTGAACTTCTGCCGAACTCCTTTATTCTCATTTTATGGTATTGTAAGTGGAATTTTCTTAATTTCAAATTGGTTTGTTCATTGCTATTGTCTAGAAATATAATTGCTTTTTCTAAGCTTATATTTTATCCTATAACATGACTGAGCTCATTTATTAGTTCTAGTAGATTTCTTAGGATCTAATTATAGTTACTATTATTATCATTTATTTGTTTAACGTATAAAATAAAAATGTTCGGACATTGTTCATCTTTCAGCAATGATTTTAATAGCAGGAAGGAAAGGATGAGTGAACCATAGAGAATTGTCTTAGTGCCGAAAGCACTGTCTTAAATAGACATAACAAGCCTTACCCTTGCTCCTTTTTTGGATAATGTCTCATATTGTGCCCCCTCAACCCTCCTTTCTTTGGCATTAGCTGCAGGTGTTGTTTGAGTACTGGGTGGCTCCCATGTGTTCCCTGAGGCACACTTGCTAATGTCTTATGTTAACCGACTTGTACTACAGGCTAGGACTCTCAGCCCAAATCTCAGACGGGGAGAGGAAATTATTTTTCCTCACTTGTCCTGTGCTCCCCTAGATGATTGCTCATGTACAAAAATACAGTTGGTCTATCATTGTATTCATAAATGCAGAATATTTATCTCTGTTTGCCAATCCTAAATATCCTTCATTTGAACATTTTCAGAATGCATTTCTGAAAAGAAAGATTTTTTTTTAAAATATGTATCACAATACCATTAACACCGCTAAACACTAGGGATAATAACTCCTAAATATCTCACACAGTGTTCAGAGTTCTCAGTATTCTCAAATCAAGATTTAGCGACAGAGAGATAGTATGGAGTTTAAAGTGTTTTCCTTAAAAGGAGAGAACAAGAGTGAGAGAGGACAGAGAAAGAGAGAGAGAGAGACAGAAGGGAGGGGGAGAGAGAGAGAGAGAGAGAGAGAGAGAGAGAGAGAGAGAGATGGGAGAAGAAAAATCCCTGCCATTGAGGCGGAGGAAGGGGCAGTGGGAGCGGGAAACTGGGGACGTTGGTGGTGGGAAATGTACAGTGGTGAAGGGAGTTGGAACATTTTATGACTGACACCCAAAACATACAAAATAAATAAGTAAATAGTTTGCCTTACCCTGACATCGGCGGAAGTTATCCTTGAGCACAGAGCCAGGAGTAAACCCTGAGCACGCAGACTGGGATTCCCCCTCCCTCCGCTAAAATATGATCATGCATTTTACTTTCTAGGACTTTCTAAATTTTTAACATATAAATGTTTGTTATAAAATGTTGACATTGGGGCCGGAGCGATAGCGGGTAGGGCGTTTGCCTTGCACGCTGCCGGCCTATGCCAGCCCGGGTTCGATCCCCGGCATCCCATATGGTCCCCTGAGCACCGCCAGGAATGATTCCCTGAGTGCAGAGCCAGGAGTAACCCCTGAGAGTAACCCCTGAGCATTGCCGGGTGTGACACAAAAAGCAAAAAAAAAAAAAAAAAAAGTTGACATTAATTGTAACTTTACATATTATAAATTCATCTTTCCTATTTTTCCCCATTCATTGTTAACGAAGCCAGCTTATTAGCCATATAGGGTTCTCACAATGTTGATTTCCTGGTTGTAAACATATATTAGCATTTAACTCTTTATTATATATTCTAATTTGAAGAAATTTACTATTTGTCACTAGAGTATAGAAAAGGGACGTGTTCATGTCTATGATTCTGTATAAAAATATTTTGAAGTACAAATAAAAAATATCATTTATGTACTTTTCATCGAGAGCAGGAGACCTTTGGAGAAAGGTTTCCACTAAATCCAGAAAAGCTTGGCTGTGATTATCAATTATAGCTCTCAGATCTTTGGAGAGACTTATACACTCAACTTTTTTTCTATAAATGTATGTTGGTGACGCTTTTCTAAAACTTGGGATTACAGAGGTAAACTAAACAACGTACCAGTGTCCTGGAAGAGTTTATAGAGAAACTAGGGAAGAAGACACAAAGGTTGGCCCATCTTGCTGTCACTGTCTCGGATTGGTGCCCAGTTTTTATCCTTCTGATTCCGTACAATCCTCTATTATAAGCTTCTGAAAAAAAGACCTTTTTTTTTTCACCATTCACGTGCTGTTCTTCAAAGCTGTTCTCAGTCTGCTTCCTTCCTTTTTGGATGAATTGTTTTAGATCAGTTTTGAATCATTTGGAACTATGTCTTATTTATGGGCAATCTTGAGTTATTCAGAAACTAGTGGATGAACATTCGTTTCGCAGGTATCTATCTATATCCTGTCTACTATGTCCTATCCTATGTGGTATATCTAGCCTGTTCCTTACCCGTATGGTCCCTAAGGGAACTTGAGGTTGAGAATACCTCCCCATACCCTTTTATGTTTTTCATATGTTTAAAAAGATTTTAGAGAAATTTTGAGTCAGCTTCATGGTATAATGAAAGCAGACTGTGAGTATTGTTTCTGAAGTGTCTCTGAATCTGAGCTTATCAGCACTGTCTGTTCCTGTATGTTTGTACGTTATTTTCTCCTACCAACTTCCATCCTTATGTGCTAGATATGAATATCTGAAATTTAAAGAAACTCACCATTGTTCTTTGAATCCCTTTGGTTGATTTGGTGAGTTGTAATGACCCAGCTATGGTACAAGAAAAGTTCATTATGAAACCACAAATCTCTTAGGATTTCAGAGATGTCTTTCTGGAACTAAAAGTGGGAATGTGTTTCCTTAGCAAAATAAATCAGTCTGATCGAAAAACAGTCCATTTAGAAGGAGTCAGGGAGACAGTGTTTCAAAATTAACTCTTTCAGTCTAGAAGAGAATTTAGTTTTTGCCATTCAGGGATCTTTGAAGGTAAACTGGATGTGATTACCTCTCCTTAGTTATTATCTAGACATGTCTCATTGAGAATTCAACACAGATTAAAATGGAAAATTTTTTCTACTTCTAATATTTTTTCTATTTTGTTCTGTCACTTAATAAAAATCTTAGGGGCCAGAGTGATATTCCAGCGGGTAGGGCATTTGCCTTGCATGTGGCGCCGCCCATGCCGCCCGAGTTCGATCCCCGCATCCCATATGGTCCCCAAGCACCGCCAAGAGTAATTCCTGGGTGCAGAGCCAGGAGAAATCCCCTGAGCATTGCCGGGTGTGACCCCAAAAAAGCAAAAATAAATAAATTAAAATTAAAAAATAAAAATCTTAGTTCTCAAAGTAATGATGAGATTAAGCCACTAAATTCCTCTACATGGAGAAGCTTTGGGATTTCTCTGTGTCTGTATAAATATACAGACCTTCATTTATCACGTTTGAAGTGACGCCTAGAGAACAGCCAGGGTGTTCTTGAGTAGATTATTAGCTGAGGTTTTAGCAAATCATTTCAGAGTACACGGTTATCTGAAATAAAGCTCATGACTGCTGTGCCCACAGAGCAGTGCTTTTCCTTTTCATTGCCTTATGTCCTTGGTCCTTGCTCTTGGCATTACTAATAACCAGATTTTGGAATAACTCTGAAACTTTTATTCATTCATTCATTTATTCATTCGTTCATTCTTTTCATTTTGCTTTTGGAGTCACGCCTACCAATGCTCAGGGATTACTCCTGGCTCTACACTCAGGAATTACTCTCGGCGGTGCTCAGAGGACCATATGGAATGCCTGGGATTGAACTGAGGTCGTCTGCGTGCAAGGCAAACGACCTACCCGCTGCACTATAGCTCCGACCCCAACTCTGATGCTTTTAAAGGAAATGTTCATTAAACAGTGTTTTGTCAGTCACATATGTTTCTGTTTTGCTCCTTGTATATATCTCAACATTCGTTACTAACCAACACTTGTTTAAATCCATATCTTTTAGAAATGATACTCTGAATGCATGAAAGAGTGACATGGTAGGATAGGGATTAGCAAGTGTTACATTTAAGTAGAATAGAGATACGTAATATAAAATGCTGACTATGAATTAGTATTTTTAAGAAGAGAAAGTACATATTCAGTCTTATAAAATTTGGCTCATGTGTTTCTCTGTAATATTGCAAGATCTGAATTGCTTTTTCACTGGGCATCAACTGAATTTCTTAAAGGAGGAATTTGACAGAATGAACCGGATTCCCCATAGTTAAACAAATCAAACTGGTTGGGACCATAGGAGCCAGTATTAGGAGCGTGGAGCTATTGATAGATTTGTTGTGTGTCAGCTTAGGTGGGGGCCTGGATTTGGAAGCTCAGACTTGATGAAGAATTTTCTAGAGAGAGGGAGGAGATTTTAGGCCTTTCAAAGAAAGATCAACAAAAGCAGTGTTTTAGAAGACCAGTGATTTAGGTCCTAAAAATCTGAATTAGGTGGGGAAATGGAAAATATACTGAAGTTGTATTGATAAGAACAAAATGCTCTGTATTAAAAAATTATTTTTTACATATTTATTTACTTGACTTTTGGGGGTCATGCCTGTCGATACTCAGGGTTTACTCCTGGCTCTACACTCAGAAATTACTCCTGGCTGTTCTCAAGGGACCATATGGGATGCTGGCAATCGAACCCAGGTCGGCCATGTACAAAGGGAAATTCCCTACCTACTTACCTACTGCACTATTGCTCTGGGCTCTATAAAATATTCTATTGAAGAACTGTTACATTTAAGTATGATTTTGACAATATGTTTTAAAAGAATTTCTTTGAAAATAGTGCATCTCTAAGACTAAAATTTAAGTTAGCAGGGAAAGTCTAATTACCACCACTCAGTTTACATATTTTTCAAAACACCGTGTCAAATTTTCATGCTTGAAATGAGGTCAGGCTTAAATTTAATCTCGAGCAGAGTTATGAAGAAAGAGCTGGGAACTTCCCTTCATTGTCCTGAATGTTATAGTATATTTATAGAATGCAATTTATCTACAGGCTTCAAAATCTTTTCAGGTTAAAAAATAGTGAGGTGGGGGATGGTGGAGCTGCCCAGCGTCAAGTGAGGCCGCCTGCATGCAGTGTGTAGACCCTCTAGCTGAACCACCTCCCCACCCACGGTTCCTAAGTTTTGACTCAGTAGTCCCATGTCTAAGAAGTGATTCAAAAAGAACAATCAAGAAGGCATTAAAAAAAGTTCTTGGAGTAGGAAACTGTTCATTCTAACAGTCTAAGAGGGAGGAGTCTACATGCAGAGAAGGAAATTTGTTAACTAAATCATATTTGTATGATACAATAGTATTTGTGCTTTATTTATTTATTTATTTTCCTTTTTTGGGGGTCACATCCAGCAATACTCAGGGGTTATTTCTGGCTCTGCACTGAGGAATTAATCCTGCTTGGGGGACCATATGGGATGCCCAGGAATGGAACTCAGGTCCGCCGCATGCAAGGCAAACGCCCTCCCTGCTGTGCAATCGCTCTGGCCCCAGTTTTTGTGTATTTTAAGACTACCATGTCTAAAGGTAGTTGATGACTTAGGAACATGTTCATGATGTTTTTGTCATGAAAAATCAGGATGCAAAACTTTTCCAGAGTAGGAATGAGGGAGGATATTTGTTTTGCTCTGATTTTCTCTCATGCTTTTTTTGGGGGAGGGGGTAGTTATGTTTTTTTTTATTTTAAGCTTGAAAATCTTCTTTTGGAATCATTCTTTGCTCCCTTGCTTGAAAAGCACCCAATCTGTATTAATATCTCTCTGAGGACAATCCCACAGCTTTGAAGGTTGTTTGGCTTCCCCTAACAAAACTGGCCTGTAATGTCCCATTCTTCCAAAATGAGCTAAGTGGAGAAAACTATTCCAGAAGCTAATTTATTGTTAAATATGAATGGAAAATAATACATTAGAATATAACAACTTTCCCTACGTTTCAGTTGCCTAATCAACAAATGTTTATTGAACTTCTGTACGATATTGTTTAGAATTGTAAAAACAGATCAGAAGTAATCTCTCATATGTGGGAATGGTTCATTTTTCACAGTCAAGGTAGGCAAGAAGGTCAGTGTGGGGCTCACAGGGAGGGCCACAGGAGCAGTGGACACTTGGTGCACTTAAAACCCATCACAGGGGTAGGAGGGATGTTAACTTTGTGTGGTGTGCTGTGTTCTTCATAAAACTGTCACTTAACATTTTTGAATTTCTAAGTATGATGATTTCTAAGAGGGGGACATTGGTTTCCATGGTTTAAAAACATGTTTGTTGATCACTCTGGTGCCCGGCTTAGTTTCACAGTGTTAGATCATTAGACCAGTGAGTGATGTTCTGCTTCTGAAGAAAACAAGATACAGCCAGACCTAGAGGTGCTCATTCATTTGTTTTCCTGTATTCTCTGTTGTCATAGCACCTGTAACACCTACCTGCTTTACATCTGTTACTGCCAGACTGAGTGTTCTTATATATCATCACATATTTAGCACCTAACAAAGAATCTAATTCTTTGGCTTCTGACTCATCAAAGGGATCTCCAGTGTTTTGACACAACGTATGTAAATAAACTACTTTGAAAAAAGCCTAATCTTAAGAAAAAAGGCTAATGCTTACTGTTTCCTGTGCACCAAGTCACATGTGAGCACTTCCTGTGCTTTGTCTGATTTAGCACTTGCAGTGACATATATTTTTGAGTGCAGGTAATACCAGAACCACACACATGCAAGGCAGGGTCTCTCCCACTGACCTGCATCCCTCCCTGCCTACCTGAGGTCTGTATTGCTTTTTCAAAGCAGATGGTGAAACTGAGATTAAGTGGAAATAACTAGTGTTACCATGAGAAGACTGGGTCGTGATTCACACTCCTGTTCTCCCTCAAGTCTGTGCATTAACTCCAATGTTCTATGCCTCTCTACTAATAGCCTCTCCAGGCAGTCATTGTCTTGTCATTTGCTTATCGTTTCTGTCTGTCATATCTGTCCCTATAGATTACCAATGCTGTTTAGCTTTTTATCTTATTTCTCAACTAAGGGAATGGTATGCTTGTCAGAAAAGTTTATCTGTAAGTTGTAAATTCAGGATATAGTTTAATTCTCACATTCCACTTTGGTTTCCATTTTTTTTCCCATGGCAAAAGCATGTTCCAATGACCCTCTTCCTCTTTCTTTTATAGTCCCTGTGGAGTAGCAATTTGAGATTGCCTTTGACTTCCTATTTAATAGGATTTTTAAGTAATAGCTTAGTGCCAGTTAGTAGATAGTTTCATCAAGTGTTCGCTGTATATCTTGCATTCTTCTAGGGCTCTGCTGGGCCTTTAATACTCCTTTGCCTGACCTTCTCTAGTGATGTCATAGTGGCGTCAGTATCACAGAATAAATACCTGACTCCTGTCTGAGACATCTGCAAGTTATTTTGAGTACTTGTCTTTTCAACTGTACTCTTTTTGTGTCTTAAATCTCTCTCTTTTCATTCTCTCTCTCTCTCTCTCTCTCTCTCTCTCTCTCTCTCTCTCTCTCTCTCTCTCTCTCTCCTGTTTTAGGTCACATGTGGCATCAGTGCTCAGGACTTACTTCTTGTTCTTTTTCAGGAATTATTCCTGGTAGTGCTCTGAAGGACATATGGGATTTCTGGGACAGAACTTCCGAGTTGGCCATGTGTAAGGCAATAATACTCTACCCTCTGTAAAATCACTCTGGCTCCATGTGTCTTAAATTTTTGTGGACCTTTCATTTTTCCAAGAAAAAACGTTGAGAACCTAGTAGTGATTATAAGGAAGAATAACACCAACCATATTATTAAAAAGCTAGTCTCTTGATTTTTTAGGGGCCATTGTCAGTGGTGCTTAGGGTCCCTGGAGACCGCTGTTGGTGCATTATATTTTCTGTAGTGTGAGCCTCACAGCTATATACTCAGGTCTTCGTGGTACTTAAAGGGTATCCGGTCCACATGTAGGGGTAGTTTGGGCAACAGTGAAACATTGGTTTCTTGGGATTGAACTGAGGACCTCAGACATGCTAGTTGTATAGTCTGCCTTCCTGAACATAAATCTATATATCTGTTAAGAATGGAAATATCAACTCAGATTTGAAGAGGTACTATCATTCTTACTGACCTCTTTTGATAGTGTGAGTTATGATCATGAGTCACATATTTATGATTTTTATATCTGGAAGAGATATACAGATCATAGAGCTGGTTCCATTTGTTTTATGTATAATATAGAAGAAATGAAATTTGTCCAAAGTGATGTATTAATTGCAGATCTAGCTTTCAGTTTCCCATTTCCAAGACCCTGGTTCATCTCACTGTGCTTATTATGTTTTCCTTTAGGCTACATTTAGTTATCTATTTGTTTTTAGTGAAACAAGATACATTTTATTGAGCAAACTTCACTAGAAAGACAGGAGGGAAGGGTCCAGAGCAACAGTGCAGCGGGGAGGGTGTTTGTCTTGCATGCGGCTAACCTGGATTCAGTCCCCAGTATCCTATCTGGTCCCCTGAGCACCGCCAGGAGTAATTCAGAGTCAGGAGTAACCCCTGAGCATCGCTGGGTATGAGCCAAAAAGCAATAAATAAATAAATAATAAAGACATGAGGGGAGAAAGAAGAGGGAAATGCGTGTTCAAGAGAAAACATGGGCTTCACTAGAGGCAAAGAGACATAGAGATGATCAAGCAAAGTATGTGCTCAGGGGAGAACACGGGCTTGAGGGCAAGTTTAGGCTACTGTTACTCTTTCATGCGTATAAAATTGCCTGATTGTTAATATTAAATACCCACAATTACTTGTCAAAGTTCACCTAGCTTTCTAGGGAGGAGAAGTAATCGAGTAGTGCCATTATTTTGTCTGAATCATGATGTAGGAGTATGAGTCGATGATGTCTTCTGAAAGTTGAGTGACAGTGTGTAGTCCTAAGTGGTTTTTGGTATGCTTATGAGTTAATGTCTCTGCATCCTTGCCCAGATTCTGTTTTAGTTCTGGCATGTATGACCATTAAACTAATAACCTGAACTCCATAAAATGATGATACAAAACATTTTTTTTGATAGGGATCTTCTTCATTTTGTTCTGGAAAAAGAAAAAAACTAAGAACCCATGGCAGAGGTCAAATGAGACCCAGCATTCATTTCGCTACTCATAAGACATAGTCTCTAGAATGTGTAATACAGTTAAGTCCTTGCCAAAAGACTGAAAGGAAATGATTGCATTTGAGTACAGTGTATTCAACAATAGTTTAGTGTGCATGAAATTAATGATTGCATTTGAGTACAACGTATTCAACAATAGTTTAGTTTTAAACTTCTGGCTTTCCAAATATGATTTTAGAAAGCAGATTCAGTTTATTTTTAAGGCATTATACCCTTTTAGTTATGCTTATGGGATATGCTGAAAAGTTGGGATTAAGACCAAAGAAACTGAAAATCCTAATGGCAGTAGCTACAGGTTTTGAATTCTCTAGTAAAATACTCTAGTTTAATATGTTTATTGACTTCATCAAAGTGGTCTATTTTCACGAGAATTTTATATTATTACACTAGTTGTCATAATACCCTACCTTCTTTCTTACCCATCATTATCTCAAAAAAAAGCAACGTAAAGAAACATCTGAGGGTCCAGAGCAACACAGTACAATGGGTAGGTTGCAAGTAAAGTCACATTAATTTACAGGAATGAAAGGGAATATCTACAGCCTCCAGAAAGACTTAACTATGTGTTAAAGAATCCTTTGAAAGCAGTCTAAACATATGCAAGGAGGGTCAAAAATGGCGACTATTGTAGTCTCTTTGATGTCTGTGTGGCTTATAGTCCTATCATAGCAGAAAAGTTGATCATGGAACTCTTTCTTCATAAAAGTGCTTCACTCACAAAGCAGAAGTGAATGTGCCTTTATTCTTTACAAAAAACCTGAACAGCAAAGGGCTTAGGACAAGATGTTTTATTGCAGTAGCTCTTAAAGTTAATTCCCTAGAAACTTCACCCAAAGATTCCTCTTCTGAGAAAACAACTGATTAGTCTTGGCAGAATAATAACAAGACATTAATTTTACCTGGGACTTCTTTTTCACTGGCTTTTGAGAAGTTACCATTCCTTGAGGCATCCATGAGGGAAGGGTGGGTTCTAGTCGTGACCCGTCATCCCAATAGAGCCTCACAAGAAGCCAGAGGAACCCCCCCCCACCCCTCACACCATGAAGGCAGCCATTTTCAACATCTGCACTCCACAGCTCGTCAGAGCTCCATCAAGAGAAAAGCCGATCTGTCTCCGGTTCATCAGTAAATGCATGAACTGAGAGCCTACTACCGAGAGTATCCCACCCTAACTGCAGAACCTGGCAAACTACCCGTGTCGTTTTGATATGCCAGAACAGTAACAATTATAGACCTCATTCCCATGACCTGAACGAATGGTTTGAGGATCTTTCGTGATCCTGAACTGAGCAGATGCCCTTGGGCTACACTAGCACGAGACAGGGAGGTATGAAGATGTTACTGGTGCCTGCTCGAGCAAATCGATGAACAGTGGGAAGACAAGTGGTACATGTGACACCACTTAAAATCTTTGCTATATAAAATTGAGACATGAGTGGTAATATACTGGCCAAGATATTATGAAAAGTCATTTAATGTTTTGTAAAAGTCCATGGCTTAAAGCACAGTTAACATAACATTTTGTTTTCCACTTTAGAGGTTATTTCAAAGCCAAAAATGTTGTACTATGTATGTTTAATATAGTTTTCTTAAAAGTAAAAGCATGGTTGCAAAGAAAAGTCATACCCACCCCATAGCCTTTTTTCTGTAGGAATTAAAAAAGAAAAGCAGTTATGCTGCAAATTTTATTTTTTTTTAGGTAAAGATAAAATTGACATTACTGTTGTGAAAATTTTGCAGAATCACATTAGAAGTGATTTTTTGCTTTTCCTTTCTGAGAAGTCATCCAGAAAGGCCAAAAATTACTGGCATTGATTTTGTATAAAAGTTTCACATGGACTCCACCTGTAGTTTATTTTTTTTTTTTTAATTTTTTTTTATTCTTTATTATACCACCGTGAGACATACAATTACAAAGGTGCAATTGGTTCTTGGTAATACAGTATTCCAGCACCCATCCCTCCACCAGTACCCCATTTCCACCACCAATGTACTCCACCCCTCCCACTCACCCCAGGCTGCCTTAATAGCAGGTAGCCCTGCTTCCTCTCTTTCTCTCTATCTCTGCATCTCTCCTCCCTCTTCTTTTACACATTGTGGCTAGCCCTGCAGATATTTATTTATTTATTTATTCCACCTTTTCTCCCTTTTTTTAATTGAAGGATGCTCATGTGGAGTCCTGGCTCCACAGGGTTCCTAGATGCACCCTCCACCCAACCCATCTCCCATCACCAACGTCCTGTCTCCCTCCCCCTCCCGAATCCCAATCACCCAGCGGGCTCTATATGTCATCTCCTTCCTCTGTATATCTCCCTCTCAGCAAACCCTCCTGCTGTTC